>MU186260.1:13339-53524 GCA_016904865.1 Pissodes strobi | reverse complement strand
TACAGTACACGGGCTACCCCAAACTTACTAATATTTCAATATTTGGGTACTAATAATGCCATGCATTTTTTTTGTAAGAAACTGAAACCCGATAATACATCAGCGGCATTGGCCGGCCATAATTAAGAATAATTTCAGATTCCCTTATCCCTGTGCCCTATTCTTGTGTGAGATTTGGATTTGACGCCCTGCGCTTTTAATTTTTGTTTCGAAAGTTTATTTAGTTTCATACATATACAAGGGCTTGTTGTTTTATTTGTGGTTTAGTTTTGTTGGTTATAAGATTTTGTGAATAGTTTTAGTGCTTTTTATTATGGAGAGCCAGTGCGACGACATTGTGAACTGTGGAAAAACGTATTGGCACAAGCTTTTTACAAGTATGACATTTGCCGAAAAACAAAATGTTATTAAGATTGGTAGCCCTAGCCCGGACTTGAAAATCGTGCAGCAACAAAAGAAAACCTCGATATTTTAATAAAAAAAATCTATGACAATTATGTGGCTCTGCGTGTCTCGTCATAAAAATAAAATATATTGTTGGCCATGCTTACTCTTTGGTAAAGAAGGAAATGCGTGGAGTAAACCTGGTATATTGATTTAAATAATTTTTCAAATTCCTCAAAAAACAAGACCATTCCACTAACCATTTTTTGCATAGTTTTGGCGAAAGGCTGTATGCGTAAATTTTTTGGAAGCTCAAAATGAACGTTTTTGGGCGTGGCAAATTTTTGTGCCTCCGGCGCCGCCTGCGACGGGCTTACTCCTTATGTGTCATTTTCTATTACATTGCCTACCCTCTTCTAATTGACACTGCACGCCACTGACTGGTTGGTATTTCGTCAACCCCACTAGTGTGTTTGTTTTTAATTTTCCTGCAAGTTCACATATTTCACTTGTAGACACTGGGTACAAAAACGTTGACTGGTTATTTGGCAAGATATCACACTGAAAAGGCCTACTCTCTAATTTTTAAAATATATCAGGAACAACTGATAGAAGGTAATCATTGTATTCCTTTACAATTTCATGTGGGTTCCCTTCCATTTCATTTCGCTTCGAGCTGTCATTTTTTCCTAGAATATCCTTGCAAATAATCCACATGCATTTCATTTTGTTATCCGACACTCGTACTTTGTTTTCATACGTTTCGGATCTCGCCGTTTTTAAAAGAGAGTCGTATTCCTTTTTGACTCATATATATTCCATTTGCACTCCTGTCATATCTAGATAACAGTAATAAAGCAGTAAGTCTATTTTTACAATTTTTAACCCTGTCGTCATCTTTATATTTGTTCCTTTTTTTATTGGCCGAAACTAGTTTTAAAGGAAAGCTATGAAAGAACAATTGAGTGTATATATTTACAAAGATATTCCATTTTTTATTCACATCATCTACTCAGAAATGCTAAATAACTGTTGGTTATAAATATGTATGGCAAAACAATGGGAATGCGATGGCTGCGGAAAAAAATTTACCACTTTTGTATTTAATTTGTTAAGTTAAATTATTATGATTTTATTTATTTATTGTTTCCAATATTCCAGAAAATGTCATCATTTTTTCGACTGTTATCGTGTATCAAAGCAAAGTTTCTAAAAATCGCATATGTGATGTAATAACTCGAAAACGGAAGATCGGATCGTCAAAAGAAATGACCGTCGCGTCGGTTGCCTACAAACGTACTGACATTACAAAATTACTCGTTTGGCTTCATTTAAATTAAGTGTAATACAAATGAACAAACCTAATATGTTTCGTAAGTACTATCCGTAACAACAAAGGCTTAACTTCCGAAACTATTTTTTAATGATTTATTGCAATATTATTTACTTTCAGTAAGTGAAGAGCTACACTCTTCACACTCACTCTGATTTCTCCCACTAGGTAGGCCAATCAACGTTTTCCTCCATAAAAAGTAACAATCCACTGTATTTCCAAACTCTTGTAATAATTTAGAACTGAAAAGTTGTTTTCCATTTTTTTTCTAAAATCGCCTGATTAAACATAAACCACTGGTTATTAAAAGTCATGTAATTATACATACAATTAATTTATGTTGATTTTATGCTAAGTTATCAAAGTAACTGTCAAATTCTGAGTAACTATGCGTTTCTGGATACATGTTTATATAACTTATTTTTTCTTCAAATATTACAGAGAATTACACCCTGAATTAGTACTTAAGAAAGACATGGTATATATAAAATTTTTTATATTTATATTTTATATTTATTTATCAACGTACAAGACATTTTACAATATGTTACATTTATAAAAGTAAATGAACATCTTACAATTTCAGAGCAAATTCTCTCCTATTACAGTTAACTTATAAAATTTAAAACAAAATGTAAAGGGAACAACACTTCCAAATAACATCACATCATTCAATAAAAAGATTTTAGCCTAGATTTGAAAACAGCTACAGATGAACAATTAAAGAAGTCAATATTACCAGAACTGGCATTCGCAGACCTGATCATCCTTGTCAATGATTCATTCTGGCCGTAATTTGTATGGTGGAAGGGAATGAAAAATAAGTCTTTGTTGCGGCCACGCTTTTCGCCCGCTCTCAAGTTAACCAATTGAAGAACTGAGGAGCAATCAATGCTGCCACTCAGAATCTTATAAAGGAAGCACAAATCAGCACACATCCTCCGGACCTCCAAGGACTGCAATCCCAAGAATCCCCTAATATCATCGTAAGTATATTCCTCACGAAGAAGACCCTGTCTAAAACCGACAACCCGAAGAAATTTGTTCTGTACTCTCTCAATTGCGTCAATATAAATCTTATAGTTAGGCGACCATATTACAGAACAATATTCCAGAACAGACCTAACGAGAGAGCAGTACAGAATCTTAAGGGTATTAATAGAAAAATCTCTAGATGATCGGCATGCAAAGCCAAGCATTTTCAAGGCTCTTGAAACAATGTTTTGGACATGAGAAGAGAATGATAATTTGACGTCAAACTCTATACCCAGGTCACGAATACTGTTAGTACTGTTAATAGGTATGTCAGTTAACTCATACCGGAATTCAAGGGGATCCTGGAGCCTTGAGAAGGAAATCTGAAAATATTTACCGACATTTAACTCCATTTTGTTGATTCGACACCACTTCACAAAACATGTCAGGTCACTCTGCAACAAAAGGGCGTCCTCAGGAGACCGTATAGGTCAGTAGACCTTCAGGTCATCGGCAAACGATAGAAAATGCCTATTATTTATACAGTTGCCAATGTCGCTCACAAAGAGTTTAAAGAGAATAGGACCGCAGTGGGAACCCTGTGGCACCCCTGAGGGAACCTGTATTCTATGAGAGATAGCTGAGCCATATTTGACAGCCTGGGTGCGACCCCTTAAAAAGCTAGCAAACCATGCAAGAGCCGGACCCGTCACACCGATAGAATTAAGCTTGGCTATGAGAAGGCTATGGTTGACCCTATCGAAGGCTTTTGAAAAGTCTGTATAGACAGATTCAACCTGCAGTCCCCTCTCCATGCAATTAATTATAAAATGCTCATATATAAGCAGATTCGTTGAAGTTGATTTCCCCTTCATAAATCCATGTTGTTCTGGATTAAGAAAATGCCTGCACTCCCAACTCAGTTTCTCTGTAACCAGTTGATCACAAAGTTTGGGAATCTCTGACTGGACACAAACAGCCCTATAGTCAGTGACACGCTCACGCGATCCCGATTTAAAAATTGGTTTGAGGTAAGTAAATTTCCAAGAATTTGGGAAAATGCCAGATGAGAATGAAAGGTTGAACAAAAATTGCAGAGGAATTGCCAAAGTAAATATGCATGTCTTCAGAAAAAATATGGGCAAACCATCAGGTCCGCAGGTTAGTTTTGAAGGCATAGAATTTACCCTCTCAATGATATCAGCGCAGGTCACCGCGAATGAGGCAACATTAATTGTATTTTTGAATTCATAGTAGGGTTGTTCGTCAGCTGCGTCAGACCCATAAACACTCGCAAAAAAGTCTGCAAAGAGGTCAACAAGCTCCTGGTCATTATGACTGACAGAATCACCATAAGTGACGCTCGCCGGCAGACAATGAGATTTTCTCTGATCGTTAATGAAAGACCAGAATGATCTTGGACTGCGATTAATGTCACTCTGAATCTTATTAATATATGTCTCGTGACATGTTTTCCTCATATCCTTACATTGATCTCTAAGTTGACAGAATTCAAGGTAGTCAGACTGCTTGCCGAACGTTTTAAACCTTTTATGACTTCTTTTCTTTGCTATAATTAAACTACGTAGTTCGGCATTAAACCACTTGGGAAAGGAAGAGGTTTTAAACTTCTTCCTAGGCACATACAAATCAAGTCCCTCCTTGATCCTACTGTAAAACATTTCCACAGCACTGTCAATCCCCAACCCACACAAAATACCCCAATCAACCCCAGCCAGATAATCATTTAGTGAAATGTAGTCACCATTACGGAAATCAGAAAAATACTCAACATAGTCAGAGTTCCTGATGTGTGGGTCAAGAAAAACATCAATGTCAATCGCCGAATGATGTGTGCTGTTGTGCAGAATCCCATCCGACGCGACATCAACCACAATGCCACCCAGATCTGAGAACACCAAATCCAACAGAATGCCCCTACTGTTATAAATATGGTTATATTGGAAGCAGTTATAAAAACTAAAGCAGTTGACCAACTCCAATGCTGGAGAGTTATCAGGACAATAGCTGTTAGGCCATATTCATCGTTACCCCATTTTACATGTGGCAAATTAAAGTCTCCAGCTAAAATCAACTTACAATTGGGGTATTTCTTATAGATAAATTCAATAGTCCCTACAAAGTCAGAAAACAGATCTGCACATGTCCCGGGGGGCAAGTGAACACACCCCAACACTAAAACATAAGTTTTACATTTCAATGCTACATACACCACTTCAACATTCACAACAGGAATATCCACTCGCTGTGCATGCAAATCCTTTCTCACGATGATCATAACACCGCCTCCTCTCTGCTTGCTGCTACCAGTCGACTCCCTGTCAACTCGGAAAACTTGAAAACCACTAGGACACAACTCCTCATCGTTAAATTGAGCAGTAAGCCACGTTTCTGAGACCATAACAGCATCATATGTGCAACTTGAGATCGCGCGATAAAGGTCTTGAACCTTAGTGCGCAATCCTCCAGCATTGTTGTAATAAAAGCATAAATGATTATGATCTGGCTTTACGGCTTCGTCTCTCTTTACTTCCGGGCACACTCCAGTTGAGTCCCCGCGTGACGATAAAAATTTCGGTCCTTATCTGTTGAACTGTTTCCAGCTGCCGCATAGAATTTACGTAACACAACACCCGCAGGCCAGAGTGCGGGAGACATAATTGTCCCACGATAACGATGCTCCACTTCGATTCTAAAAGACCGATTTCGACCTTTTACTGGCAATCCTTCAACAATCACCTCCTCCATAGGACGACATCTTTTTAATATATGCTGCCTAATAAATTCAGGGGTTGTGCCCTCCTTAACTTTACCCAGATAAATACTAGCTTTATATGAGTCAACAGATACACTGGATTCCGAAAGACCGCCCACCGCAGCAAAATCTACCTCTTCCAAAAATTTACCAGCGCCCAAAACAACATTATGTCGGTTTCGTCGTTTTGTTTTGACTTTGGAAAAATGTTGGGTTATGTCACCTTCATGTTCTTCGTTTGTTTCTGCTGTGGCCACAGTATTGGAAACAAGTTTTGATGCAAACTTTTTGGGCTGATTATGTTCAGCGATCACACTCTCGACTATTGCCTGCTCGACTGGCTGCGGAGAGCGTCGATCAAAACTCCACTCCACTGTTGTCGGAATCACAACAAGGAATTTGTGGAATTTGGCGCCAAAATTTTATGAAGGTTAATGAATGACGAGGTTAAATTTTTTATACTTCTCTGAATTAGACTCATCTGTTCAACTAATTCGTCCCGCGATCGTTCCAACATCTGAACTACACTGCCCAAATCATCAAGAGCTGTAAAGCTCTTCATGGAAAAATCCGTTGACGTCGAAACATCGATCCCATCTTTGCACAATCGCGAACACGCTGGACACAATAATTCGTTGTATCCAACGACTTTCAGCCCTTTGGCTCTCACTGCACACGCACCATGGTAATACGCACCACATTTTTTACACTTTATTTCAGCTTGAAGAGCTCTGGAACACCCTTTACAAACGTTCTTTACAGGGAGCTTTGGCGAAGATGTTGTTGTGGCCGCCATCTTGCAATCCTAACTGCAATTTTAACTAAAAGTTTAACAATATACGCAGGCATCTGAGCTTTAAAACGTATTATAGTTTCCAAGAAATTTGAAGTTTAAACTTGATTTTGAATTGATTTTTCAGAATCGTAGAGTTTAGAAATCGTAAGGCTTTTATTTGAAGCTAAAGGTATAAGGTGGTGCAAGAGGTATGTTACTGTTTTTTAAAACTCAGTCATCCCACACCTCTAGACGGTCTATTACCACCATGTTAGTTTAATTAGTTTTTGATAAAAAAAAAGTTAGCCAAAAACTTCATGCTCCAATTTCCAATCAATCCGGAAATTGTAAAATTGTAAAATCTATTTTGCAACGGTTTCTTTAACAATCTTTCATTTTACAGATGAAAACCAAGAACAAAAAGACACAGTCTTCCTAGTGTATAATCAGACCCCAGAAAGCCATTATTTAATTGTCAAGGCTCTAGAAAAATCGCTAAAAAGTCTGACCAATGTACAGATAGTGGCAAAAATACCCGATGCATCACACATACTCTACATCTGCGGAACGCACATTTTTGAACCGGATCCGACAACGCACAAGTACCTAGTCATCGAAGCCAACAAAGCAATTTCAAACGTGGAGATCGTCGTGGTGTCATTCCCTTACTCCACGAGGGAGATCCCTCCGTACCTGAAGAAATGTTTGAGGTTTGACCTAATAGAAGACTTCAGTAAGTTTATCCATTTATTCAACTGTGATGCGGAGTTCGAAAACAATGCTCAATATCTTGATTTAAGTGATATGGTTAAGGCTGCTCAAAGTCACACGGAACCGAAAAAAATCATCCTTAGCATTCCCACAATTACTGTAACTGAAGAGCCCGATAGCGATATTGAGCCTAAGGAAGGTGATGTATTATTGTAGATGAGAGTTTGTTTATAAAATGATAAATATTGACAGGGTTAATTGTTCGAATGCACGTTTATTCCAGATAAGGATTCTTTAAACATTTTCCGTTGATGAAAGTGGATTTATTCCATGTTAAAATGAAATTTACTAAAATTGATATTAATATTGGGATAGAGGCGTAAATTACGTTGTACAAAATATTTTTCGATGCAAGGTGATTCTTTAGGAAATAATTCTCGAATACATTTTGAGATGAAATGTCTTCCCAAATCGAGCAAATATTAACCTTTCTCTGAGATGCTTTAGGGTTATAACTGTGGGTGTACTGCAGTTTAAAATCACGTGACCGATCTCATATATCCGGATGTTTAGAGCGGCAATAAACAAAGAAAAAACTACTAGCTTAGTGGTTCGTTTTCTGTTTTGCACTGACCTTTTCAAGTAAACATGCGTTACTGACACCGCTTCAATACTGCATGCGGTTCGCAATAGCCTGTGAATCATTCAATGAATACTATTACAGTTATCCTGTGATTTAATGTGTGTGAGGTATATACCGTCTTTTCATAGTAGTTCGTCGAGCTCTCTCGGGATTTCGCCCTTCTAGTATCTCTCATATTTGGGAGTACATGAAAGTCCAATAAAATAATGCAATATTTTGGCGACAAAACATGGCACTCTCCAGTATTTAAATTCATGAAAGGAACTATTTGCGCTGTGTAGTTGTCCTTTGCCTTAAATATTTTTTGGCACAATGAGATAATTAGTAATTAGTCACGGGTTTGACGACGTACGAGTACATAATCCACCTATTGAAATATGCGATAAGAAAACTAAAAATGTCAGGAAGTAATTTTTATGATATCCATTTAAAATCGAACTGGATGTATACATTTTGTACTCTTTCCGCCAATAGGTGTTACAACTACAACTAATGCGAATTTTTTCATTTGGTTTACATGTAATGCTGAGCCGCAATTATTAGCATCGACTAGTGCTGCTGGTCAATGTAGAGGACAAAGCTTTATTTGAACTCTTCATCTCAGAAAGTGTTCAGGAATCGATGTATTTAAGGTTCACCCTATTTTATTGATTATTATTTCCTAAATCTGCGGATGAATCCTTTCCTGTAATATCGTTCATTTCGTCTGAAATATGCATTCTTAATTATGGGCATCTGGGCCTTAATTTGTGGAAGTTACGATAAAAAAAACTTATATTTTTACCATTGTCACATTTGATGTGTCATAGCAAGAACGTGGGCAATACACATAATAAAGCGCAAACACCTATTTTGTCTTCTGAATTTTAGCAACCTAAAGACATGACATGAAGAAAGAGTACCTATTTTAAACCTACTGAGCGGCTTACTATACATCGATTAGCTTAAGTGGAGTTAAACTCCATCTTGAATGATTCCTGAATTAATTAATACAAACTTAATATTAGTTAAGCTGTTTTAAAACTAGACAAATGAGAAGTTGTCATAACCTGGCTCTTAATTAGGCGTCCTGAAATATATGGCGCCTAAGTTAGAAGGAGCATTTGTATTCTTTAACTCTGGTACATGGTGCTCATATCAGGTCAAATGGGAGTCTTCCTCAACATTCATTTGGATTCGTGAAATTCCGTAGACAGAATAGTTAGTCACAACTTACTTGAGTTATAGGGTTTTTCAACCTGACAGATATAACTATGAATTTTTGAATATTTAGTCTTTTTATAATGTTATTGTAACTTTCTATATATTTAATAAGTAGCTCTATGGCTTGACTGAATAATTTCATCTCATGCATTACCTTGCTTGTAAGTACTATATTAAAGTGCAGTTTTTGAATTAGACCATATATATCAATATCGTTAATGTGCCAATTGAAACCAAAAGTACTAGTCAAAATTGCGGTACCAATAGACAATTTCTTGCCTAATGTTCGGTTAAAATAACCATATTATTCCTATAGTGTTCAATTTGTTTGATTATATTATTTGGTTTATGACAGAACGAATAGTAAATCTGAGGACCTTATTTTAAAACTTTCTAAGGTAATTATAGGACGAGAGATTTGAAAAGTTTGATGAAATGTAATTTAAGACCTCAGATAACTAATTTTTAGAACAAACTGGTCCACAGGCATGCTCGTTAGAGTCGTTAGTAAAGGTAGGGTCAATAAACTTCCAGCTCCTAAATCTTTAAATACTCGAAATACAGGCTTTTTACAAGATATTTTGAAAACTTGGTATGTAATTTTATTTTAACGTGTAGTTTTTGTTATATATTATATGTTTACATTTTTTGTGATTTGAGATCTGACGTTTTGGAAACTGTTCCCTGTTATATTATGGACTGAGTTTATGTTGATGAAAACTGATCCTAAAGTACTAACGAAAATATAATATATTTTTTAAATTTACTACCCAGTTTCATACTTTATATTTCTCGTCGTTTATCTGGGGAAATTTGAACGAATTTCATTCCAATTAATTCTGCTAGTTGATGGTAATATTAAGTGACACGAGTTTTCCTATAAACTTATAAAATTAGTAATGACTGAAAACATATTTTGTTATCATCATATCGCGCATCCCTTTGAAAACCGTCGTAACTTAAAAAATATAAATTTTAGAGGACAAGCAAATAAAAATTTGAGTTCATACACCCTGTGTAAAAAAGTAATTACTGTTTAGAATATTCTGGTATGGTCATCTTTTGATTAACCGATGATTCTTATTTAATGTATACATAGAAATTATTTATTTTTTTACTTTAAAACCAGAAAATGTTTGTTTTTTTAGAGATAATACAGTTTTCTTCCAAAAGTTTTACTAAAGTTTTAAGTTGAGACTTGAAATAAAACTAAACACTAGATCAAAAATATTGTATTTATTTAATTTTATGATGCAAGTTTAGCGAAAGTTCATGCCTCATAAAACATTAAGTAAACGTGAAAATAAACGTATTATAACTGAAGGTATTAAGTGATTTGGAAACTAAATAAAATACAAGTACTTATTATACTAAAAACAAACAAAAAAAGAGCATTTTAAATTTATCTAAAGAATATAGATAACCCTCCAAAATAGGGAACGGTAAAAATTACTATAAAAGCTTAACTTTTATTGAAAAGGAACTACAAATCTTTCTTTTTATTTTCGTTTAGTGGTAGTCTGGCTCTGTCTGGCATAGTAAGCTTTCTGTAAGCTTGGGTTAGTTCTTTCTTTTCAAATGTCTAACATTTACGGCTTTCCAATCAGCCTCTGAATAGGAATTTTTGTAAAAAAAGTAAATGGATGACTTTTTTCTACTTTTATAACTTTGATTTTGCTTAGAAGAACCGTTTCACCTCCATTATTTGTGACAAAATTTGGACCTATATCAGTTAAAAGTTTTTTTACATCTAGAAAGTCATCATGTGATAATTCTTTGACTGTGTAGGGCTTTCCTTTCTTCTTTGCTGACCTTATTAATGTTATGAACTGGTCGGGAACGAATATTGGCCCATTTAGTGATCTTGCAACCTATAATAAAATTAGTTATAAGAAGGGAATAAAGGCGATATACTTATTAATGTCTAAACATGCCTACGAGGTTATGCAAGCCAAAATGTACTTCTTGAACTCAATTAGCAACTTTTTTTTTTTTTAACTGATCTAAGGTAAGTCTTTTTTAAACCCTACCTCTTTCTCAATTGCATCCCCTTCGTTCTGAGTATAGCCAGCAATGAGGTATTTGTGGTAAATTCTTTTTATTTTAAACTTTTGGACAGCGTATAGTAGCACAGCCACCACAAATCTAAACCGAAGATTAACAAAAAAAATTCAACAGTACTCACCTATTCTTTTGTTGCGCCCCACGATAATCGCTGTAAAGCACAATCTCTAATTCTGACTGTGCGTTCATTGGACTTATCCTCTAGATATTTAAGAAGACACGAGCCAAGTTCTGTGACACCCGCCCACCTTCTCCCTCATGCCAAACATAGCACCAAGTTGCATCATTTCCTATCTCAGTTATCGTTAAGTTCATAGTATTAAGCCTAGACTTATAGTAGAAAATAAGAAATGTCTCCTTTGGGAATTGGCACAACCGCCTGCATATCAAAGCAAGCCAATACAAAAGTTTTACCCACTTTAGCTTTGTCTGCTTCCTTTTCTTTTCTTGATAACACAGTTTGTTTTAAGTGTTCATCAAACTCATTTTTTAATAATTCTTTGGCCTCATCAGTCGCTATATTGTATTGAAAGCACAAGGTACATTGATCCTTTTTAGGAACAATGAATGATAGGTTAAATTCACGATTAAAGATATCGGCGTACATGTGATAATTTACTGAAGCCTCACACTCCAGTTTATAGTCCCTGTGTAGTTGAGCTATGGTTTTGCTTCCGTCTATAAATTCTTTGGATGTTTGTGCCCGCAGATAGTGACTTTCTATTCTGGGAATTGTATTGATATGATTTCTTACGTTGTTTTTTAACTGGTCAGATACTTTTTTATGATTTGTATGCCTACCTCTCATATCTTCAGTCACCACGCCAGATGAGTTTGTTTTATTTCTAACAGTAAGGATTGTTCTGTCGTTGATGTCAAGCGTATTTCTAAAAAACGTTTTACACACCCTTATTTTCTTGCCTTCCAATGACTGAAAATAGAAAGCATAATTACACCTTCTTTCACCTTTCTGTCTGTCAGCTCTGACGTATCTGTACTTTGGCTGAATTAATTCCATATTTTTAGATAAAAAGTCTCTTTTTCTGTTTATGTTGCTAAGGCTATAGTAGTCGTTATATATTTTTAATCCCTGTTCTTCACTAACTTTTTTCGGGTACGGTTAACGGCATTTGTCATTACACGACTCTTTTTGCAGGCATCACCTTTTTTTGTTTCGAAGTTGACACGTACTCTTTCCCCTCATTTCTTAGTCTCTTTGCCTTTGGTTTTTCATAATTATGTTCATTTCTTTGCCTTTTTCGAGTATTTTTTTTTGTTTGTTCTGCTCTGTTTCTTGCTCTCCCACTTCTTGAACTGTGCTGTTCCTAGGTCCAAGTGGTTCATTATCAGATGAAGGCGATGAACTACTGCTAGAATTTGATGACGATGAATGTGTGGAAGAGAAGAAGACACTATCGTCGTCGTTTTCACTAAAATCTGAAAGATATTCATTATTTAGCTCTAGCTTTGAAGTGGAAGGTATATAAGATTTTTCTTGAGGCTCGTCCTCTGGTTCAATAGACAAAAGTGATGTGATTGCATAATCAAGTTCGTTGGAAGTGGAAAGTGGAGGAGAAATATTAACAACAGGAAAGGCATATTTTGGTCCGGAAAGAGATTCATTACCTTGTCTTGAAGTGGAAGGTACATTAAATTCTTAAGGTTCATCCTCGGGTTCAATACAATCAAGAATCCATCTGATTGCAAAATCGAGTTCGTTGGAGGTAGAAGGAGGAGGAGAAATATTAGCAGGGAGAGTACATTTTGATCCAGAATGATCTTCAGGATACGGATTAGGCAACATTTCTATAGTTGTGTTTGTTAGATTTTCTTTATTGGAGGATTCTTTACTTTCCGGGGAGAAAGTGTCTGTATCCCTGGCTTGAGCAGAAGGAATGGACGTTTTAGGGTACTGAAGGGTATTAGTTTGTTTCTTTTCGTCGCTTAAAGCATCCATAATTCGCTGAACTCTTGTCCTGTAGTGTTCTTGTCCTGACATGTTCTAAAATAGATGTCTGTTGTTAAAAAACACTATATTCATTTTATTACTACATGGTGCCTAACGTAAAAATTCCACTCCCATTATCTTTATTTTTAAAGATAACTTTTGTGAGGCTATAGGATACAAATATGAGCTTAGTGTCAATAATGACGTAAAATCGCGGCTGCTGTGAATATAGTTTACTTATTTAATATCAAATGATACAGTTTCCTATAATATATTTTTTTGTAAATTACAAAAACAATTCCATAGAAAACTGTATTAAATCAAAATAATACAATGTGAAGTCATTGACTGTAGGACAATAAAGTATTAGATTTAAATAATACGTTTTCTACAATTTTTTTTTACGATAATGAAAATAATTCCTTGTAAAACCGTATTTACTCAAAATAATACATTTAACTAATCAACCTTTTCGTTGTACTTACCTTTATTTTTCAGAAAAAAACCGTATCAGTTTGAATTAAAACACTTTTATAACAACAGATATTAGGAACTATTACACTTATTTTTAATTAATACACTTTTCAACGGGCAACGGAGATGTGTACTCGTATCAAGCTGGGCTAATACTATTTTCAACGGGAGACAAGTCAATGCTTGGGAATGCGTCATTTAAGTATGCGCCATCTATTGGAAAAAAACTTAACTAATCATGATACTGTCTTTGCAGAATAAAGACAACAACTATTAGACCGTATTTACGCAAAAATACCGATATTTTTTTATTTTTGAGTTAAGACAGTTTTCAAAGGAATGTGCGATATGCATTTTGCGTTTTAAAAGACTGAGAAATAAAAGTGGGGCAATTGAAAATAACAAGGCATTTATAAAATATCACTATCTTTAAAGGCCCAAGAAAATCTTCTGCTTTTGTCGAATATACATATGAATCTGTTGTAGATTAATTACTGTTGACTTGTCAACTAGAAGTAGATGAAATGCTGATTTTAAGCCTACATTTCTATCAAATGTTACTTCAAGCCATGATTCTTATCTGTTATGTCTCCCAATACTAAAAGGTCTGTACAAAATCCTATGACATCAAAATAAGCCGATTTAAACCAACTTATATACCTTAGTCCGAAATTGCTCCGTTTCCGAGATACAGGGTGGTTAAGTTAAAAATAAAAATCTATTTTTTTTTAATTCTGTTCATTTTGTAACGTATTACTTTCAAATCTGGTACCCAGAGGTTTTTTGAGATGCGAAACCCGAATTTACACTGTGGCCGTTAGGGGGCGCTATACAGTGTACTTCTGATGGTTTTAAGTGACCGTAACTTTTTCTCAGTGTAATTTTCTTATTTCTTTTTAAGAAAATGATGTTTTGAAAATTTTTACGCAAAAAAGGTACTCATGTTAAGAACCGCTAATGTAAGCCGTTGTCGAGATATTTCGAATTTTAGTATTCGATACTGTACCTTTAAGGATGAAATTTGTTGTAAGAAAAATTTGGAACTGTTTTTTTTTTTAAATGAATGAGGAACAATTTATTTTAAAGTACATTTAATTACATATCATAAACTTTTAGTAAGTGTTCAAAATGACCTCCGTTAACATAAGTACAAAGATAACCCGACGTAGAAAAATTAAATTTACTCTTTGCATCAATTCCGGATCGTTCTTTAACATGTTGGTTGCATTTTGAATTCTTCCCCATAGTTCCTCTTCATTATTAATTGGCCTGGAATATACCATTTGTTTAAGGTCACTCATAAAAAGTAATCCAATGGAGTCATATCGGGTGAGCGTGGTGGCCAGTTTACAGGAGCGTCATTTCCTCTACCGATCCATTTGTTTGGATACTGTTGATTTAAATAATTGCGGACATTTAAAGTAAAATGTGGTGGAGCACCGTCATGCATAAACCAACATAACTCGTCGCAATTGTAATGGCAAATCTCCTAATAAATCTGGCAGCGTATTTTGTAAATGCTCCAAATAATCTACACCATTTAGACGTGGCGGTAAAATGACAGGACCGATAATAAAACCGCTAATGATTCCTGCCCATACATTAATCCTAAACTCATGTTGATAGTGAGTTACTTTTGTGGCATGCGGATTTTCATCAGCATAAACATGTTCGTTATGCAAGTTGGTTATGCCACTTCTTGTAAAACGCGCTTCATCAGTAAATAAGATTTGTTTACCAAATATTGACAGTTGAAAGTCGGGTATTTTGACACTTTCACAGGCTCTAAAGTCTAAACCGCACAAGATCAAAGAAAACGGTTTGCACATTTCTATCTTAAGTTTTCATAAACTATCTAATGACAGTATCATCGAATTTAACCTGCGGATAAAATTAACCGGAACTTTTAAACCTCCGGTTAAATTCAAAGTTACTATCATTCGATAGCTTATGAAAACCCAAGATAGGAATGTGCACACCGTTTTCTTTGACCTCGTGCGGTTTAGATTTTAGAGCCTGTCAAAGTGTCAAAATGCCCGACTTACAACTGTCAATATTTGGTAAACAACTAAAGATAGGTATAGGATATTATACACAAAATGTGTTTAGATTTTTCTAGAGAGTCCAAAAATATAGTAATATACAGGGTGTTTCATTTGAAAAAATATCAGTGACCCCTAGCACTTTTATTTGATGTTTAATTGTTTTTTGCTGAACATATTCGAATTCGCGTGAGAAAATTACATAAAATGGCTATTTCAGTTTTGTTTTATAAAAGTACAGGGAAAGTCAAAAAATCGCCTTGTCTAGTTCCTGAATGACATAAATAAAAAAAATAGTTTTTTATTTTTTAACTTTACCACCCTGTATCTCAGTAACGGAGCAATTTCGGACTAAGGTAAGTTGGTTTAAATCGGCTTCTTTTGTTGTCAGGAATATGCCATAGGTTTTTGTACAGACCTTTTAGAGACACCCTGTATAATACTTTTCGATTTTTCGGTAGGTAATTTCACCACTATCCAGTCACAAATTGTAACTCACTTTTGAGTAACTTCTTCTCTAGCCTCGTCTTTCGAATCAAAATTTTCGACGGAATCAGTTGCTAGCTTGTATTTCATTTTCTTTTATGTATCCTATTTTGGTATTTCCATTCGTATCTTTTATTTCTCTTGTTTTTGTTTTATAAATTTTAGTTTCCCAATTTAATTTTAGTTTCTTATAACTTCTGCGTCCCGGCGTATTATTATTATTTATTTTTTTTTTGATAAGTACAGATGCTGGATTAATTTTTTTTTTATCACGACGTTCCAGCTGCGTGTGAATGCTGATTCTACATTTCTAGCAAATGTTATTTCAAGCCATGATTCTTATTGCTTATTTATCCCGTCATAAAGTCAACAGACCAAATAAGTGTGACATGCGTGGCTAGGTATGAGATGATTATCAATTATCCGTCAGTTTAGAAGGGAGATCCATCTTCTTCGAATCTACCTATTAAATAATTTTGTCATTTAGTGAACATATCGGCTTTTCGGGCTGATTTAATGCCCCCTACCAGGACATAAATACAACGTACATTTTTCCTGTTTCAACTTGGCAATCTTTGCGTATTCTCCACGGTTTTGTTTCAAATGTTGGCATTTACTTTGATTTACGTTTTCTTGGACACATGTCTGCTTCAGTGTCATTAAACCTCAAGGATGACCCTCCATGCTTTGGTTTTTCTTTACACACTTTTCTATTTTGGTATTTTCTTTCTCTTTTTTTCCTTTAATTTATCTTCGTAATAATTTCTCCAAGGACCGAAGGAAATTGCCGAAGCTATTTTCTCTCTTTGGTGTTCTTTTTAGGGATATATAGCATATGCTTTTCACATGAAGAGCTAATATGTCCTGTCACTGGTTGGATTTGGAAACTACGAATTGGATTTAGGCTATTATTACTTCTGTTGTTTGCTCGTTCTTTATCGTGAATTCTGTGATTCATGTGTCAGTCTTCTCTGCCACAGGATATTGAGTTTGAAACCCATCATTGGTAATTTGTATTTCTCCAAAGATGTATATTCTTGTGTTACTTGCAAAATTTTCTCCCCATCTAAGTTTTCTCCATCTGTAATTGATTTTGTAATTTCTCGACGATTTCTCACTCTCTTATTTCAGGTTGGGTTTGTCGTTTTTTCTCTTGTACATCGTGGAAAATATTTTCATCTCAAAAATAATTGCTCTTTTGATATCGTCGATATATTTTCTTCTTTTTTCTTTATTTAGTGTTCTCGAATTTGTTCCCAAGCATGTGTCTGTCCTAATATCAGCCTCTTCGGTTGCATTGCAATGTTCGATCAATGCCATGTATTTTAACTTCTCTTTTTGTACAATTTTCTGGACAGTATTAAGTATCATGTATTTGTATCGGAAACCGCAGTCGACTAAGTTTTCAATCCATATCTTGTTAATTTCCCTTTTAAAATTATATCTCGTCCCAGTTGTTTGCTGACGTCGCTTACCCTGCGTTTAAAACGGTTCTGCACTGCTGATTTTGAGATTTCGTATTCCCTACATATTTCACGCAAATTTCCCCTATTTCAAACAGCCTCGGCCGCTTTTTTAATGTCTGATCTTTGAAGCATATAAAATTTTACATTAGCTAGTGGTTGGACAAGTTTTTGCTATCCGTCTAAACTATTCATTAATTTATTAAATGACAAAAATATGACATATTTAGCAATACACAATACTTAATCTGTTTCTAATAGTCGGACACTGGTGTTATAACATTTTACCTGCCCTGAATTTGACCTCGAAATATGTGCTGTTTGTGATTTGTAATCAACATTTTAACTAGTTTTAATATACAGGGTGTCCGGTAAGTTCGGGGCAAACACTCGGGAGCTTATAGGGGATGTCAAAATAAGTCTAGTGTTTCATATAACTTTTTTCCCTACAGCGCCTCCTAACGGAGATACAGGGTCGCAAGGGTTCTTGATTTCAATTTTTAAACCACTCTGTATAATTCAATAAAATGTTGGGATTTTCTTAAGGGGATTATTATCCTTACATCGACATTACAATGTGCTCTTTAACGTTTTAAGGAAGTCTGGCTCTCACACAAAACGGGCGAAATTTTTGACAGGTGTCATTCAATTGCGACGAAAATATGATTTTCAGATACTCCCAAGATTTTACTAAAAAAAAGGTATTCTTCATTTGTTTCGATTAAATCAACCGTTTTCGAGAAAATTTGTTCAATAAGCGATCATTGTAAAAAAAGGTCAATGATCTGATAAATAAATTATTTATTTCAAATACCATTAATTAGTGAAAAAACCTAAATTATAATATTAAATTAACATAAGGAAAATAAAATTGACAACTACTAACTGAGAAACCTATAAGTTCTAATCAAGTATGAATTTTAAAAATTATTTGAAATCATTTGTTCTTTACAAATTTTCTGTAATTCATTGGAGGAAAGGAGAATTTATTCTGAAACATTCAGCTTGAGATTTACCCGATGGAAAAACATTTAAAAGAATTGAGAGATAAGCGAAAATTAGTTTCAAATTTTTGCAGAAATAAAATAAAAAAAATGCTTTGCATAAGAAGTAGTAGGTTCTGTTTGGTAACAGTTGAGAGTAAGATGTTACTTAAGCAGATGTTCAATATGCCCTCCTTGAACTTGAATACACTTTCTTATTCTACGCAGGTTTTCTCATTGTACTGCAAACAACGTACCAGGATTGTTTCGAATTTGTCCACAATACTGCCTAATCCTTAGAACCAAATCTTCTCTGGTATTAACTAGCGTTGAATAAACTAATTCCTTTAAATAAGCCCAGAAAAAGAAGTCCAATGGATTAAGATCTAGGGATCTAGCTGGCCACGGAAAAGAAGGTCCTCCACGACCAATCCATTGTTGGCCAAAAACAGCAGTTAAATATTGGCGCACTATACGGTCGAAATGGGGTGGTGCACCGTCGTGCATAAACCACATGGTTGCTCTATTGTGAAGAGGTACATCTTCCAGTAGCTCGTTCAAATATTGGTGCAAGAATTGCAAGTAGCGTGCACCATTTAATCTATCGTCTAAAAAATGGACCAATAAGATGGTTTCCAATTATACCAGCCCATACATTGACCATAAACCTTTGCTGGTGTTTTGTTTGAATAATCGCACGGGGATTCTCTTCTGTCCAGATATGTAAATTATAAGAATTGATTATTCCATCTCGGGTAAAACCTGCTTCATCCGAAAACAAAATTATGCCCGAAAAGTTGTTATTTTCCCTATGTCGCTGCAAAAACCATTTGGCATAGTCGAGTCTTGCTGGGTAATCTTCTGGCGACATAGCATGTACCTTTTGAATGTGGTACGGATGAAGCAGTTGTTCTTTAAGGAACCACCCATTTTGTTACGCCAGTTTGTGTTACTAACTTGCGAATACTGTTAGACGGATTCTCCTCAATTTGTTTCAAAATACGCTCCTCCACTTCGGGAATTCTTGCGTTTCTTTGGGCACCCTCTCCACCACGTCGGGGTAAAAGGCTCCCTAAATAAATGATATTCATTTCAATAATTTTATTTTTTATTTTACCTGTTTCACTTAACCGACGATCAATTATTTCAAATGTTTTTCGATTGGGTAAAACTCGAGCTGGAAATCTTTCTGAATAAATTCTCCTTGCCTGCAATGAATTCCACAAAGCCTCTCCATAAACCAAATGCATGTCAATGTATTCTGCGAGAGAGTATTTTGCCCTAATTAAATTATTTTTTTACTACCGTGCGTAAAGTACTCACTTTACGCACTCTCTAAGATTCGTAAAATAGGCCTTTTTAATGTGAAGTGCGTAAAGTAAGTTATTTTACGCACTAGTGCGTAAAGTAAATCTGACATTTTTTGACGTTTAGAGTAGTGGCTAAAATAATATATTTTACGCACTAGTGCGTAAAGTATTTTAATATTATTTTTGTTTCTTCATATATTTTTTGGTAGTAGAAAAAAATTTGTATGCTACTCATGCGTAAAGTATGTACCTACGGCTCATGCGACAATATTCCCATTCATAAAAAAGGGTCACTTTACACACTTGTTGCGTAAATAACTATTTTGTACGACTAATAAGAGTATTTGACAAAACCTGTCAACCTTGATGTGTCAGTAAAACAACCTGCTTACTAACCTGGAGTTTGTCTAATTCCACCATAATAATGATTAAAGAATACTGCAATTAGAAACTAATAAAAGTTAAATTTTCTCGAAAACGGTTGATTTAATCGAAAAAAATACCTTTTTTTTAAGTAAAATCTTGGGAGTATCTGAGAATCATATTTTCGTCGCAATTGAATAACACCTGTGAAAAATTTCGCCCGTTTTGTGTGAGAGCCAGTCCGTTTCTGACTTCCTTAAAACGTTAAAGAGCACATTGTAATGTCGATTTAAGGATAATAATCCCCTTAAGAAAATATCAAAATTTTATTGAATTATACAGAGTGGTTTAAAAGTTAAAACCAAGAATGTGAATTGTTGAGTATACCTTTGCGACCCTGTATCTCCGTTAGGAGGAGCTGTAGGGAAAAAAATTATATGAAACACTAGACTTATTTTGACATCCCCTATAAGCTCCCGAGAGTTTGCCCCGAACTTACCGGACACCCTGTATATCTTATGTGAATCACACACCCATCTTTAACAAACAAAAACTGGAGAACACACATATTGTGTAGAATTGGGTTCTTTCTAATTCCTACGGGGTCGTATCAGATTACTGTGACCACAAATGGCACGACCGTATCTGATACCATTCCATTCCTATCTACGTTTTGTCCGACTACTGGCTTTGTCCGGCTTACTGGCGAATTTCATATTTTTACAAAGTTGTTTCCAAATTAATTTTTAAAAGTATCAGCTTTGCGTTCAGCTATGTCTGGTAACAGGGTATGTTTTAACTTCTTCATCCTTATTTGGAAGCCACATTCTTACTACTAAATGTGACGTGATGAGGAATCATTTCTTTCGCAGCATTTGCTCTTATTAAATTTGTAAGTTTTCTGTTCTGCTATTTCTTTTATGATAATTTAATAATTATCCGTCCCCTTTTGAATGAACTCCCCTTCATGGCTCAAACAGTATTACCAACAGGATACTGCGAAATTTTCCCTCCAGTTGAGATAATATTTTCTTCTAATTCTAAATTGCTCCTGAAAGTATTTTTTGTCACATTTGAAAGTGTTTGGTGGAATGTTTTGAATGAGCTAGCATCATGACAAAGTTGACCTTTAAAATGGAACATTCTATCCCTTTGGATTTCTTAATTTAGAAATATGAGCATTTGTCACACATTTAGTGGCTACAGCATTTAACTAGTGTAGGTTAGAATTAAAAAGATTTCACTTTAATATCTCGATGTTTTATAATCTATTGAACATGACGACGAAATGATACTTTTCTGACTTCTGACCAACATTAACTAAATCGTGGTATTGAAACGAAAATATTAGCCTTGGGCTTGGTTGGGTTTGGGTGCTAAGACAAGAACGGGAGTACTTTTGAGTATTTCGAACCAGTAATATTAGCCAGCATGAAGTCAAATTCTTTATCCTTATATAACTGAATATCTATTTTTTATCTTCTAGAATTAAAAAATGTACTGAATAATAATCTATATATTTCTAAGTAGAACTAGCATTCTTAGTTTTGTACGTAAGAGTTTTCCTATTGCGTTTTTAATAGATATTTTCGTATATGTATATGTTTGTATGATTGTAATAAATATCGAATGTAATATCGAAAAAATACATGTTGTATAAATATTGTGAAAATGTGTTTCTCTTAAATATGCCTACATTCAGTTATTTATTTATTTAATACGATAGGTATGTATATTATTGTATATTATACCTATCGAGGAGTGCGAAGAACCCAGTTATGCTAAGTAGCTTATTTTAATGCCGAAATCATCTGTCAAAAACACGACTGATTTGATAATTCTTGTATTTTTTAATGATTTCGACACGCAAATGAGTGTCGAAAAGAGCCTCTTCTCGCCACTACTTTTTTGACTGGCAGCTATGATATTAACAAAATTGTTCAATGTCAATGTCCACTATCGGGGACTAAAATAAGTTAATGTTCGTAAGTAAAAAAATCTGCAAAATGGACAAAAATAGTGTTAGATACACGTTTTAAGAGATATTTAGCGCACTCGCACGTTTGGAAAATCAAGGGTGTATGTTGCAAAATATATCTAAAGTGCATACCAAAGGTGTATGTTAAACATGGAACTTTGTAGTAAATAAATATAAACTCACAAAAATATTACACGGTTCTATGTTGCTATATACAACGTGGTTATAATATTTTTGATGTTAAGTTTCTTTACACAGCTGAAATAACAAGTTTATGCATCTTGAAAATGAGGTGTCGAAAAACAAACTTTTTTTTTATAAAAGTAAATTAAATACCCACAATATGACTGCTTACTTTTCCATTGGAAAACAAGTTTATTGTGTACTGGGGGCCTTACATGGCTGAACTGGAAATAACATGGCTAGCGCAGTTTATAAAATATTACTTGTAGTACCCTAACAAGACCATCCAGAATTTACCGAAATAATTTTCTGAAGTGATAGCTGCGTGCCACAAAATAGGAACAGTCTCATGAGATGTCCTAACCCACTTAGTTCAAACACATGGGCACTCTTGCATTCAAGAAGCAGATGCTATGCAAAGCTCGATAAGGTCATTAAGCAAAATGGAATACTATTCTCCAGTCTCACTTCTTCGCTTTTTATTGAAAGTAAACCGAAAGAAGAAACCCTACAGAATAATTCAGATGAAGAAATAGGACTTCACAGACTTCCAGTATTATCCAAGTCAGTTAAACTACAATACTGTTCCATTTTCGAAAGTCGTATGTTTACAATTTTCAAGAAGCATTTTTGAGCTGAAATATAAAGATTCTTTTAAAATGGAAGACGATTCTAACTCGTTCAAAATCGTAAGTCTGCATCAACGAAAACTACTGAGATACAACACGTTACGGCTGAAACCTGAGACCATACCTGGAACTGAAAATATGACAGCAGTGTCGCACTGCCTCAAACAAAAGTGGATGTTATAATATCGATGTACAGGGTGTCCAATTTTCGATGATATTACGGGATATCTCACTTACGAGTAAAGATAGAGTTGCGGTTTTCGCAATACTGTGCTACTTTTTCGTGAAAAGAACGACGGTATAAACAAAATTTTCATAGCCCGCTTCATTTCTGAGATACAGGGCAAAAATTAAATATTGCATTTTATCTTCGTTATCCTTTAACATATCGCAAAGCTAAAAAATTGTCAATATTTTGAAAAATGTGATTCTTTTTTACAGAGCAATGAAAACTTCCTTGAAGCTTCTCAGCTATATTTCAATAAGTTTGTTTGAATATTTATTTACCTTTTGACTTATTTGGGTTTATTTTTTTAAGTGTCATTATAATTTATAGATATCTCGAAAGAAGACAACCTGGTCATTTAATGTTTTCCGGAATAAAGAAAAAATTGGTAGAACAAAGAACGTTGCCTCCGTCCTTACCGCGATTTTCCTTATTATATGATTTGGTAAAGGTCGGATAAACATTCAATGCTCTCTTTATTCCGGAAAACATTAAATGACCAGGTTGTCTTCTTTCGGGATATCTATAAATTAAAATGATAGTTAAAAAAAATAGACACAAATAAGTCAAAAGGTAAATAAATATTCAAACAAACTTATTGAAATATATCTGAGAAGCTTCACGGAAGTTTTCATTGCTCTGTACAAAGCAGACTAACATGTGACATTTTTCAAAATATTGACAATTTTCATTTTCAGCCATCGTTATTATTACACAGAAAATATAAATTTTGCCTCTGACAGGTTTTGCCAATAAGAAATGACCATTCCCTTGTTCTAATAATCTCTGCTTACTAATACTTATACCGTTGTTTAAAAGACAATACTTATACTATACTCACCAAGAGTGTCGTACAGAGATATATGTATGCTCTGCCCAGATGGTAGCAAGAGCACGGAGGCCATGTGGAGTTTCAATATAGCCAACTACACCCACTACTATCATGGGAGGTGTTGTATTTTGTGAAATTATAAATGTTAGGCTTATTATTTAAACTACATATCATGTATTATATATTTTGTAAAGTTTATAAAATTTCCTGTCAAACGAAAGAAAAATATACAGGGTGTTCCAATAAAAAAATACAAGTTTGATTTATAGCTAAAAATTGACAACTCACCGCAAAAGTCTGACTACCCCACTGGATTTTCCGTAAAAAAGTGTATAAGAGCAAGTTTTTAGTTTTGCGATATGTTAAAGAATAACGTATTATTTTCAATTTCGCCCTGTATCTCAGAAAGGAAGCCGGCTATGAAAAAGTTGTTTATACCATCGTTTTTTTCACAAAAAAAGTAGCACAGTATTGCGAAAACCGCAACTCTCTATCTTTACTCGTAAGTAGTGAGATACCACGTAATATCATCGAAAATGGAACACCCTGTACAAGTGGATTCCTGAGATGGTATTGCCTATCCATCTCAGGAACGAGTATACGAGTATATTTTTAGGCAAAAAAATACTATGTATAAGATAGATGCAGAATAGTTTTAAGTACCAAAGTTCTTCGTGACGTAGTTAAGAAAAACTATCGACTTTTAGAATACCAAAGTTAAAGTATTCTTCAAGTATTTTAGCAAAGGAACCATTATCTAAAAAACGTAAAATTAAAGAAAGTGCTTTAATATTATTAAATAAAGATGAATGTGTTGTTTCACCTTCTGTTAATTTTAATAACACCTGGTTACCTGTGCTAAAAAGTGAAGGTGGTAAGGGATACTTAAAAATTAACTAAATCTTTGAACAAAAATCATTGAATTATTCGTAAACACACAATGCCAAATTGTAGATAAATAACACCTCAAAAACTACTCAATTATTTATCTAATCACTAATCTATAATGTCACACTAACCTAGAAGACCAGTAACCAGTAATTAAACGATATGACATTATTATTGTCATCTTGTCAAAGTCAATTCAAAACTTAACAAAGTGCACCAGCAGTTAAAATTGCAATATATCGGAAAAAATTCTGAAAGTTTTAAAAATTGGTAGAAATATTAAGGATAGCATAAATATTAGTAATCTAAAAAGTTCCCACCCCTAAAGTGTGTGCTTCATCTCTTACAACATTGTTTCCACCCCAATTTTATTTTTTTTTTCGGAATATCTGCGAAACAGTGCATGGTAGGTAAAAGTACTTATATACAAAGTTGTTCCTCATAAAATTCTATAAAAAAGGTTCTATAACAATTTCCCCTAAAATGTCTCGTTGTTTGGTAAATAAAGCCCAAACGAAATCAGGGCGGGATATATAATTCGTTAAATATATGTGTAACTGATTATCCAAAGCGCCCAAAGTGGTCTTACGCAAAAAAAGTAAAAATATAAATCGATAACCACTATTTCACACTCGATACCCCACTGTGACATAATATGGCCAAAAAAAGGGACATTTAATAATGTTTACAATGCTTACGTTACTTACATTAAAAAGCATAACGGTAATAGAGTAACTGTGGTGTTCGATGGTTATTTGGAGAACGCCAACAGCACGAAAGAGGCGTGTACTGCAAAAAACTTGTCCTGACATTGTATTTGATGAAGAACACTGTTGTTTCTGAAACTCAGCATAAGTTCCTTAGTAATTTGTTTAACAAAGAACGTTTGATTGCAGAACTAGTGAAAAAACTTAGCAATGAAAAAGTCGAGGTGTTTGTTGCTGCGGATGACGCCGATTTATTAATAGCACAAGCGGTTACGACACAACTTCTGCGTTTTCTCCAAAGGAAAGTCTAATACAATTAATGTGCTTAACAAAAGGGATGGCTTACAAGATATCGTGTAAATCTTTAATAATGAAAAAGCTACTCATGAGGAAATTGCAAATGCTGGTGAACGATTTGTTCGTGCTTTGTACAACTTTACCTTTGCAGAAAAAATACTAGATGTATTCAGATTTATGTCTTTTAACAAACTGGTTGGTAAAGCGAACCATCTAATGTTATCAATACTACCAACAACTACTGCTGCTGCTCGGCTAAACATACCGTGTTTTTTTCAAAATTCAAACATGGAAAAGCGTTAAGCGTGAAACTACTGATTGGGTATGGAAAAAAGTCGGCGGTATATTAACACCAATTATGACAACAAAAGAACCAGCTCCCGAATCTGTTTTAACACTGATTTCGTGTTCGTGTAAAATAGGATGCAAACACAGGTGCAGTTGCAGAGGAGTAGGCTTACATTGCCCTGCAATGTGTTACCATTGTCATAGACAAGCATGCATGAACGTCGAATCTATGGAAGACGGCGAAAGTTAACAAAGTCCTCTAAAAATTAGTGGATTAGGCCTACTGATTTTCTGTTGTTAACCACGTAAAAAAAACGCGCCATTTACCTCTGAGGTGGTGTAGAAAAAGTACGATCCATATAGAATATTACTTCCTCTTTAAAAATCGAGAGGTGTTATAGGATTAAGAGAGTAAAGTGGTAAATTTATTTTTTCTTCAAACGTCAGCAAATCCGTCATTACTCGACTGTGTAGGCGGCCGTGAAGTTTCGTTTTTCCTCCGCCGGAGCTTTACTTTTCACTTTTCCGCCGGCGGAGGTAAAAGTGTTGTCATAGCAACATAGATAACCCAAACAGACAACAAAATAAGCGTCAACAACTCAAGATTTATTAAACTACAATTTGTATTTATCACTCAATTTGTGACTGCATTTCTAAAAGTCACTAATTTAGGAACAAATTGGTTATTATTTAATCGAATTTACTCAATAACTGCTTATCAATACGGAATTAAAACGCAATCGGAGACGCCATCTTAAAAAAATAATTATTGTTGACAGTGTCCACTGACAGCTTTATGTTACATAATTCCCCGACACCGGTCTAAGCAAGGCCACCTACGACCGTGGTCTAAGTCGCCTTGCGAACAATGCGAACCCATTTATCTTTAATAATAATTAGTTATTATTACTATTAAGAGATGTTTTTGCATTAATATGTCGACATTTGAAGAAAAAACAGCATATTTTATGTGGAGGAAAAGTTACTTTTCATGGCTTACTCTCTATTACCAGCCTCACTCCGTTCGGCTGTTAAACACGAGCGCGCCATGAAAAGTATCACTTTTCCTCCATATAAAATAATATACTATTAATTTTAAGTGATGCCAGTAGCCTACTATCAACTTTTTAACGTTCAGCATTGAACTTTATATTATATTATATATTAGATTGCATTTGTTGTGTAACTGGAAGGAACCCTTATGTATACGCCTTATTTCTCACATTATTATTATTTTTATGAAAAAATGTATAGGAACATTTTTTGTAGAAAATTTTCTGAGGAATATTTTTTATAGAGCTTTTTTTATCCAAAAGTGCACCGTTGTCGAAATAACCTAGAAAACTTGAAAAAGGGGGTATAAACGACGTCCTAGGGAATTAAGCACACTAGTTAGGGGTGGGAACTTTTCGATTTGGTATTTCTTATGTCATCCCTAACATTCCTACCAATTTTCAAAACTTTCAGAATTGTTTCCGATATAAATCGTAATATTACTGAAGTATTTACTGTTATTTGCATTTACTACCATTTTCATTTTTAGATTTTTTCGCTCTTGACAACGGCAACGGGGGCAGATTTGTTCCTTGAAACGTGGACCGCTTTCCAGTTTCTTTTAGGTTTTTCAGCTTCGTTAGGGTTACTAAACTAGCACTTGTGCTGTTGACACCCTGGAGCCAGAGCCGAAGCGGCTCTATTTTCCAAAGAATCGTACATTGAAGGGGAGAAAAAGGCAACAATTTGTAAGATAAACATGAATCCTTCACAACATTATAGAACATATGTATCTACTAAAAATTGATGTTTCGCATTTTCCGGATTTTTTTGAAACAGAGAAGCATTTAGAGTTTTTCTCCTCTAAATTCCTCTCGAAATTCCTCATCTCTGTTTTTTCAATCCTCGCGACTTTTACGGTGCTAGAACGACCCAAATTAACCCTTTTTTTCAAAAATACACCTGCCCAAAAAAATACCCGCCATATTTCGATTTTGGCCAAATTCAATAGGGTTCGAAAACCCTTCAAAAGAAAATTTCCTCAAAATTGTTTAGTTTTTTCGGCAGTTGTCGTGCCAAAACAAAACACCGTCCGCAGCCCCCCAGGTGTTGTCTATTCAAGTTTCCATTCCAATCCTTTTTCGAGAAAATACCTGATATATAAGGTTTTGTAACATTCCCGCAACACGTTCACCAGCTTACTCTCCACTCTAATACAATTTGTAACATGCCCTCCTAAAAAAGTTTCACTTCAAATATGCTTTTAGGTAGATAGTACCTTTATAGATTATTCCAAGGGATTTAAGCAGTTGCCCAGATGGTCTGGTGGCTCATATGAAAATTGGCTAAATTTTTTTCTTATACAGTAAAGAGATACATTTCAGATAGACTTTTCAAAACTATTTAATAGGCGTAAAGTGAAAAATAGGAGGGTTTGTTTACAAATAATCATATCACCTCTGAAAAGGCACCAATTTTATTACTAAATTATTTTTGATAATCCACTGGTGAATCAAATTAAATGTTTTCTGCGTTAAAACATATAGTCAGTGGCGTAGAAAAAAAAACAATTTTTCATTGGCGTATTGCGTAAACAAGTGTATTAATATTGAAAAAACGATATTTTTATAAAAAAAATATTCAACTTCATTTTTGTAAGAAATATGTCCTAACAGTGGCGTAGCAATATCGAATTGACATTGCCAAGTGACAGAAAATTGTCTTCTTCATTATCTTCATCATTTCCTTGAAGCTTCTCATTGTTCACACAGTTTTCGCCTTCGCAAGTGCACAACTTAGTGCAAAGGTCATCATTATTATCACTTGCATGGAGGTGTACAACATTTTTTGCAACTGCATTTATTCACTTGAATGCTGCCTTGAAAACATCCCATTCCTTAGGATGGCATATTTCGGATTTATTAAACAAGTTGTCTTGCCAAAAATTGAATTTGGTTATATTAGGGTCATGTGGAGTAAAATGGCATAGGTGTGAGAGGGCAAATTACTAGAAGAACGCAGAAGAACCCCAGATATAACACTGCGTAAACCCGAAGTGTACTATAATATTCTTTGCCCGAAGCCACATCTGCAGCGAGTGCGCAGGAGTTTAACAAATCTCAAGTGGCAAACTTTTTAGACGTGTTAGAGGAAAACATTAAGCCCATGAAGATATATAATGCAGATGAATCTTCATTATCTACCGTTTAGCGTCCGCAGAAAGTATTTGCTGCAGCCGTGAGCTGGTCGGAAACAAGTAGGTGCAATTAGCAGCGCAGAAAGAGGTTCTCATATAACAGTGGTTTGCTGCATGTGTACCAATGGAAACTATATTCCGCTTGCCCTAACTTTTCCACGAAAAAAAAAAATAAGAAAGTATTAACCGACCATACACCTGTAGGAAACTTATGCATTGCAGTAGTCCGGCTAGATGACTGGTCGAGTATTTTTACAGTGATTGCAACATTTACAGGCATATGCAAAGGCATCCCCCATAAACATTCTAGTCATAAACTTCTTGATGCTCTTGTATATGCCAAAGAAAATGACACTATGGTTTTGTGTGTGTGAATATTTTTGACCACTCAAAACATATGACCAAGAAATAGTTAAATGGCTCAAGGCTCATCCTGGTCGAGTTGTGACAATTTCAGATTGATAGTCTGTTAAATGAAAAGGCAGCTACTGTCCAGAACGCTACTCATGGATTTGCCAAAACCGTCATCTACCCAATGAACCCCGATGTTTTCCCCGACTATTTGTTTCAGGCATCTGACACTATAAACATAAACATTGTATTTGATGATAGTGTCCAACAAGCTACAAACGTTCTTACTGATGATAATGCGCAACTTGGACCTTGGACCTTCTGCTTCCACATAAAACCTTCCCTCACCATTCCTACTGCGGCTCAGAAAACCCCAACAAGTGGCGTTTAAATTTTGGTTACTCCAGCTGATTTAAAGTCTTGTTCCTGTTAGACTATTTGTTTCAGGCCAGGGAAAAAGAAAGCCAAGGAAATGTCAAGATACTTCTGTTCTAAATTCCACTCCAAATTTGGAAAAGGTCAAAGAAAAAAGCAAGCCGAACTAAAGCGTTCAGAAAAAAGAAGGGACGTAATAAGAAAGGTCCTTGCAGAAACCGAATCAGAAGCAGAAAAGGAAATTTTTTTCTGCAGACGAAGAAGACGATTGTGTTTGCTGTACAAATTGGTGAGCTGTAGCTATGTTGTTGTTCGTGTCAAAAGTAGGCACATGCCGACTGTGCCGGGGTAGACAAGAAAACCAAAATGTTTCTTTGTGAGCTTGCACCGCCTAAAAGAATTTCATCTCATTTCATGTATCCGTTTATGACAGAAAATCGTTTAATAGTATATTTCATTACCAGTCCGGAAACTAGGCTTTTCCGGTGCGCACACGACAGCTTCTGGTGTGAGGCGTAGCCGAACACTGGAAGTCGTGCAAGCACAGGAAAAGCTGTTTCTGGACGTGTAATGAACGATATTTTTCATAATACCTCTCTGAAATCAAGACATAAACATAAAATTATTACAATTTTAGTCCCTAAAAGTCGTCATGGCAACCTTTACGGACTATTCCAAAATTCCTGAATATGTCTAAATGTCAAATTTCGAATGACATGACAAAATTGTCAAATAGTTGCTACGATATCAAATTCTAAGCTAACTTTGTCGTACATTATGATTTCAAAAATTATGGTAAATTTGCAAATTTCGGCGTTCTGAAGAATTGTAAAAAGCGTATAAATAAAAATTAAATTTTGGGAGCGTATGACAAAAAATAGTGTTTGTCACACGTACCTAAATGAAGTTTTTCAGGACTCATCTGCTATTCCGGACTCGGCTAACGCCTCGTCCGGAAACAGCAATGATTCGTCCTGAAAAACTCCATTTTAGGTACTTGTAACAAAAATAACTATTGTATTCAAATGAAAGCAAACGTCAAACTTGCAAGACAAACAAGACCAGTATTTATCTAATATTCATCAAGCGTTGCTATGTGTTTGTATGCTTTGTTGTAATTGAATAGGCAGCTAATTTTGAAGTATTTGTGACAAGTAATGTCAGAATAAATGAAATAATTTTACTTAAAATTAGACTATTGACGCTAAAATGTACTAGATTAATCTTGTAGACTGCATCGCTGTATAATTTTAAGCCAATTTATTATACTTTATGCATATTCTGTAACTAAATAACTGCAAATTTAGCCCTTAAAATCAGGGATCGGGAAAATTTTTCCCGTGCCCGGACCGAAAAGACTTACTTTCTTTGCTCTAGAGAGACGTCGAAAATGATAGTTTTCAGGGAGGTATTATGAAAAAATTAATTCTAACTCTTCACCAAGAAATATTTTTGGGGCAGTGTTATGAAACCGTAGATAGCTTTTACAAATAAATATGTACAGTCTGGATTAGTTTTGCCTAGTCTGAGGTAGTAAAGAGCTAAGCGCGCTTATTTCCTTCCTTTGGTTAATTTAGGGTTAGTCTGGGTTAGTTTTGGTTTGTCAGGGTGTCCCATTTTCGATGATATTACGGGGTATCTCACTCGAGTAAAGATAGAGAGTTTTTGGCAGTACTGTGCTACTTTTTTGGGAAAAGAACGATGGTATAAACAAAATTTTCATAGCACGCTTCGTTTCTGAGATACAGGGCGAAATTGAAAATAATGCATTTTGGGACCCCCCTGGTATCTCCGTTATCCTTTAACATATCGCAATGCTAAAAACTAGCTCTTATACACTTTTTTACGTAGAATCCATTGGCGAAGTCAGATTTTTGCTGATTTTTTAGCTATAAATCAAACTTGTATTTTTTTAAATGGAACACCTGTATATTTTTCTTTCGTTTGAATGGAAATTTTATAAGCTTTACAAAAATATATAATACATGATATGTATTTTAAATAATAAGCCTAAAAATCATAATTTCACAAAATGTATCTCTATCACGATACTCTTGATGCGTATAGTATAAGCATTATCTTTTAAACAAGGGTATAAGTATTAGTCGGCAGAGATTATTAGAGCAATGGAATGATCATTTTTTATTGGCAAGACTTGTCGCTTACAAAATTTATATTTTCTGTGTAATATTGTATTTTTTACGATGGCTGAAAATGAAAGTTATCAATATTTTGAAAAATGTGACATGTTAGTCTGTTTTATACAGTGCAATAAAATCTCCCGTGAAGCTTCTCAGCAATATCTCAATACGTTTGTTTGAATATTTATTTATCTTTGAACTTAATTGGATTTATTTCTTATAGTAGTATCAATTTAATTTATAGATATCCCGAAATAAGACAATCTGGTAATTTTATGTTTTCCGGAATAATGGAACGTTTTTCCGGCCCTTACCGAAAACGTATAATCAGGAAAATCGCGGTAAGGAAGGAGGCAACGTGCCTTGTTCTACCAATTTTTTCTTTATTTCGGAAAACATTAAATGATCAGGTTGCCTTTTTTCGGGTTATCTATCAATTAAAATGATACTTAAAAAAATAAACCCAAATAAGTCAAAAGGTAAATAAATATTCAAACAAACTTATTGAAATATAGCTGAGAAGCTTCACGGAAGTTTTCATTGGTCTGTACAAAGCAGACTAACATTTTATATTTTTGAAAATATTGATAATTTTAATTTTCAGCCATCCTAGAAAATCAATATTTCACAGAAAATATAAATTTTGCCACTGACAGATCTTGCCAATAAAAAATTACCATTCCATTGTTCTAATGATATCTGCCTACTAATACTTATACAGTTGTTTAAAAGACAATTATACTTACTCATCGAGAGTGTCGTATAGAGACACATTTTGTGAAATTATGAAATTTAGGCTTATTATTTCAAATACATATCATTTATTATATATTTTTATAAAGCTTATAAAATTTCCAATCAAACGAAAGAAAAATATACAGGGTGTCTCATTAAAAAATACAAGAGTGTCGCATAGAGACACATTTTGTGAAATTATGAATTTTAGGCTTATTATTTAAAACACGTATAATGTATTATATATTTTTATACAACTTATAATATTTCCAATCAAATGAAATAAAAATATACAAGGTGTTCTATTAAAAAATATACAAGTTTGATTTATAGCTAAAGATTGACAGCTCACATCAAAAATCTGATCACGCCACTGGATTCTACGTAAAAAACTGTATAAGACCAATTTTTTAGCTTTGCTATATGTTAAAGGATAACGCAGATAAAATGCAATATTTTCAATTTCGCCCTGTATCTCAGAAACGAAGTGGGCTATGAAAGTTTTGTCTATACCATCATTCTTTGCACAAAAAAGTAGCACAGTATTGCGAAAACTGCAACTCTCTATCTTTATTCGTAAGTGAGATGATACCCAGTAATATCATCGAAAATGGGACACCCTGTACAAGAACGATTTGGTGAAATGTTTCCGGGGGGGTTCTGTTCCAATACATTCGTCAATTAGAGCAAACATTCAAGAATACTGGGCCGGTGGAAAGTTTAAAAAAGAAGACGTTTTTTGACGGGGATGATGCAGCTATAGTTGTCGTCTTGCAGTGTATTATGGAAAATCCTTTTCTATTATTACGGAAACGAGCTCAAAATTTTCCGATCATCCAATAAAGTCAAATTTAAAAATATTTAAAACTAAATCATTTTTCCCCTTCAAACTAGATTTAATCAAGCATTAAAAGATGGAGACCAGATTTTTGCTTTAAGTAGGGTGAAAATCTTATTTTATTTTCCGACAAAAATGGTACGTTGGCTTCACAACACGTAAATATTAGAGCACAGAAAATCCATAATTCAGTATTTCTGCACGTCGCCAGTATGGCTAAACAATAAATTTGGAGATTGCTGGATTGACCGAAGTGGTCCAATTTTGTGACCTGCAAGGAGTCCTGGACGACACGATTTCTGACGCCTATCTTTAGGGCCATTTGAAGCAATTATTAACGTTTCAGCATAACATTGAAAATAATGGCAACATTTTAAAATAGAAAATTTTAGAACCAGTTCAAATGAAGATAAGAGGAAGCTATGATCACATTAGGTAGCAGTTTGAGAATACCGGAGAGGTGTGTTTGATTAAATAATATTAATTCCTATTTTGAATTATTTTCAAACTATTTAAAACAGTAGATTTTGTCTGTAAACGTTTTCGTAGTTTTTGCGCATCCTGTATTAAAAAGTCAAAATTTCTCTTGGTAGACCGTATTTTTTTGGGAAGCAGAAACTTGACCTCTTAAGCCATCTATCCATAGACATCAATAAATAAAGAATAGGAAAGAAGAAGCAAAATACATATTGACATTAGACCGGATTGGTTCTTGCATATGGCGACGCAGATTACCAGTGGCGTCTCCTAAAACGATTGCACAACAAAAAAATAAACACTTATACTATGTATTTATATAGTTTTGTTGTTTATTACTTACTGGTACAGTGATCTCAAAAAAAGTTATAATTTATAAATATTGCCAACATGTATTTAAAAATACGTGCGTTTTTTGCGGATCTTTTAAATGTTTTAACTAGATGCTAGATATTTTAGGTATATTCGAAATATAAAAATTAAATTCCTTAGGATAAATTTCAGATGTGTAAACTTCATTTTATTAGCTAAATACCTATATAAAGAAATCTTGGGAAAATACCAAGAAAAAGTGATGTGTGAACAATTTTGTTTTAGCTATAATATGTTCTATATTTTCCCATTAATTTTTTGGAAAATTATACCTGTTTTCTAGGTTAATAGGTAAGGTAAAGTTTTAAATGAAAAACATCACCAGTTGACAATTATTCTAAATTACATGAATGATTATTACATGATGCTTACGAGGTATGTAAAAAGCAGCACTTATCCGGAAAAGAAACGGAACTTTCTGTTTTTTTTATTTTGATAATTTTTGTATCTAAATGTTAATGTAAACATATAAGTTTAGGCACCTGAAATTTACATACAGAAGTTTAATTTTCATATTTGAAATGGAAAAGTATCAAACATAATGTTAAAAATGTTATCCGTTAAATCCTACAGCTTGCCTTTAAAATAACACTAAAATATCTAATAAATTAGTGGGCCTTAAGATATTTTGTAAAATTGTCTGTAAATTGATGTCATTTAGGATTTTTTTTTGGGATTTTTCTTGCCAGTAATGCTTTTTTAGTACTTAAACGACTGAGTAAATAAAATGAAAACGAATATTTGCAAATTTGGAGTTGGATTCGTTTTAAATAAGGCATGACAGTATAGTATATTATATGACTCATTCTGACGTTATGTTTGGATGCTTCCTACGTTTTGATGATATTTCTTGTGTTTAAAGCTATTTTTTGCGATTTACTTTCATTTGAAACATTGTTTATTTCTTTAGTAATATTATTGGAGATATTGCGTTAATTCATATAGTGTTTAATTATATGTTTAATGGTAAGGGTGTGTATTTTGGATTAAAGAAGCAAAGTAAACATGGTTAGTTATGCAGCTTGTGGCCCTTCTAAAACTCCGACAAATTCAGAACTTGAGATAACATTTCATCGGTAAGTAGGTACCTACTTTACCCCTTATTTTTCTGGTTTTTACCATTTAATAAAGCAAAATAATTATAAATTCTCTAATTGTTAACAAATCAATTTTTGCAAGAACATTGGACAGTGCTAAAAGTAAAACTTTTCTTTTATACTTGACATGTTAAAGTTTATACTGCCAATAAATTGCTAAAATTAGTTATTTGAATATATTTGGGCATTTGAAATGCAAAAATAAGCAAAATATGGTTAGATAATAGTGGGGTAGTTTTTAAGTGTACTTCTTATTAAAAAAAAAATATGTACTACCTAATTTTATTGAAGAAGTGCCCTTCAAAACTAACGCACTATTCTCTAAACATATTTTGCTTATTTTTGCATTTCAAATTCCCAAATATATTCAAATAACTAATTTTAGCAGTTTATTGGCAGTGTAAACTTTAACAGGTCAAGTATAAAAGACAAGTATTATTTTTAGCACTGTCCAATATTCTAGCAAAAATTGATTTTTAATGCTATATTTTTTAGGGGCACGCTCATGATTAAATCTGTCACCTATTTTTTGACAATTAGACAATTTATAATTTTGCTTAATTGTGTTATCCCAAGTTCTGAATTTGTTATAGTTTTCGAAAGAACACAAGCTACACAAGTAACCATGTTTACTTTGCTTCTATAGTCCAAAATACACACTTTTACCACTAAATATCTATGTAAACACTATATGAACAAACGCATTATCTACAATAATATTACTAAACAAATAAACAATGTTTCAAATCAAAGTAAATGGCAAAAAATAGCTTTTAACACAAGAAATACTATCAAAACGTAGGAAGCACCAAAACATAACGTCAGAATGTGACATATTATGGTTCCTCCGCAGCCTCCTCGATGTCACAGGAGTTCGTCGCATGTATTAAGTGTCAAACGACGCGCGGCGCACAAGCTCCTTCCTTTCTCTTCGTTTTTTCTTTGGTAGACATGCTGTACTCATTGATTTATATAAGAGTGGATAAGCAATAAATAGACCAAACATGGCAAATTTACGACCGCGAAATGTAAACAAAGAGATTTCTATTTGGACTTGCGCATTAGAAAATTAGTAGGAGCTAGTTGTTGCACCGTGAAGGTAAATAGGCAGGCCCGGACTTCGAAAGTGATTATTTCACCAAATATTCGGTAGAGGAGTCTTGCCGATTGCGAAATGGGCCCCAGTTAGCATAGTGAAACAAACAATAAGGTATAAATAAGTAATACTTATAATAATTAGACTTACTTGAAATAGGAAATCCCGGGTATTTGCCTCGAATCGAACTCGAATTATTAACTCAAAACGCCGCGCCGTCAAAACGAAAACACGTCAAAGACAAAAGCCAAGTTCGATCCTGACCGACGCCTGCTGAGACGGCAAGTGTTTTAGTGCGCACGACAAAACGGTATCTTCTTTGTTTATGTTTTTCCATTTTGCGTCGATTTTGTCATGCGCAGAAACCTGTTTTTTCGCCCATAGGTTGCCACTTTTGAATAGTGCGACAGGCGGCTATTGCTTATCCACTCCTATACAAATCAATGGCTGTACTACATACGTATTTTATATTTATGAGGGAATTAGGAACCGTACTCAGTTTTGCGCCCATGACTAAGATATAATTAATCTAAAATGGGTTCTGTAATTAAATATCCACATAATGGAATTTTGATATGATGAATTGCAACCATGGAGAGTATTTTTATTCGTCTGTTTTTAAGTGATAATATATTTAAACGTGCCAAACAATAATGATTATGCTGTACTGATTAAATTAACAAAATATATATTTTTTAAATGCTCTTTAGTACTCTTATTCCAAGCATCGTACTGGCCGCTCACATGCACATACTTAGTTGGTCCCACGTAATTCTTATTTACACATGTAATTAATTATCCATCTATTTAATGTAGCAACATAATAACATAATTTATATCCTCTTATACGAATGCACATTTTCTATCTGGAAACATCGATTTATTTAAGCTTAAAAACAAACGTATACAATTTTACTATGCTAAAACAGTATAAGATCACGAATAAGTCTTAAGTTCATCATCCCTTTGACGACTGAATAATACTGACTTTTACCTTGCCCTTGAAAAATAAAGTAATAAATACGATCAAAAATATCGAAATGTAAATAGATGTTATAATGTATATTATTTCAACTCGAAATGTAGGTTGCAGCGTTGCAGTTATCTTCATAACAGATGGAACATAGCGCGTCATATCCCTGTTGCTTTTCAGATTCAATGAGTTCCTCACATGATCCTAAACTTGGTTCCCAACAATCAGCGTATGTAAGGTTTACTAAAAATGTATGAAAAATTGTTTTATTATTTAACTAAAGTGCAGTTACTAAAAATACTATTTAATAAGCGGAAGATAATTCACATTAATTTTTAAAGCCAACAGGCGCCCCCGTAGTAAGCTAAGCTGATTTTCGCTTCCATGCCTTTACTTATAAAATAGTAGTTTTTTGTCAAATGAGATACCACGTCAAAATGGTAAACTGTATTAATCAAAATTGTGCTCAGAATTTAATAACTGAAACATATAGGTATATACAGGGTCATCCAACAACACTAATCTATACGATCTATAGATCAGGACAAGGACTGAATAGCGCTATTGAAGAAAATTATTTGAATTTAAACAAAAACGATAAGACATAAAAATAGCAATTTCTTAATTGACCTCCTTATTTATTGGTCCGTTTTTGAAAGCCTCTCATAATTCATATGAGAAGTTTGCGATTTAAGTTAGTAAATAGAAAAAATTAACAATAAATACCTGAAATGCCAAAACACAAAAGGTCAATTCTGTCAAAGTCTAGGGTTTAGTCAGAGAGGAAAAAACTTGGTACTTTTTCTCCCTGGTTTAGTGTTGATTAAAATGAAATATTCCCTAATCGATTTGTTTTTTAATTTTATTCAAAAAAGTGAGGATCAGTGAGATATTATAAAAAAAAATTGATACAAAATTGATATTAAATGGTCCTAATGTCGGTACAATAAGCCATATTTTTATTTCAGAACTGACGTTTATAGTGCAATCGGCCAGATTTTTATTTCAGAAATATCGTTTTTGTAATATTTCACTCGCTTTACTCCCTCCGGGGGCGCAACCAGACGAAACATCCGAGGCAATGCCCAAAATCAAGAAAAAAAAATAAAAAATATTTGGGTTTTCCGCTGCCGCGTGCGCACCCGTCTGGAAATCGTCGCAGTGGCCAAATAATATCCTGCCAACATAAAAAAAAATAACATGATATGATGAGGAAAAAATTGAGAAAAATAATTTATGGCGGAAATATTTGAATGATTGTCACTTTTTTGGAAAGAAAATAAAAAACAAATCCATTAATACCAAAATGTTTCCAAAAAAGCAATTTTTGAGCGTTTTACCTTATCTCAATCAGAACCGATTTAAGATCCTAAAATTGTTTTACATATAAGTGCTGCGAGTGCAAGAGAGGCATGTCAGAGATAGTTTGCCGAATACAACAGAAGTATTTCATTGAATACAATTTTCAATTCAAAGCATCTATTCGAAGAAACTAAGTATTTACATGATAAGAAGCTCATCGTTGCAACAGCCATGGTGCGGTAACGTTCAGTGCTATTTCCAAGAAATTAACTTGCAGACGCCTGCCGTCAGTGCCGTAATATCTCCTATGATCCAAAAAGGCATACAACTACAACTAGTTACAGTAGCATCCATAGAACTTGAAAACAGTATAAAATAATTCCGTTTCGAATTCTTCCAGTCCATGAGACCAACAACTGACCACGACACAGAAAAAACTACATTTTCAATAAATACGTTTACCCCGTTTAATAATAAAAACCGACCGAGATCCAGATTTAGGATCAAGTTTCTTTTAGCGGAAATCGGCTACAAAAAGGATCGTTCGATAGAACGATTCTATATAGCAAAAAAATAATTTTTCTTTTCTCCGGAAATGTTTTGTTTTCCAGATAATTAGATTTTTTATATGTTAATTTAACTAAAACCTGTATTTGGATAACTTTCCTATTATTTAATAAAATGGTGTTATTAGTTTTATCCCGAAAATGCCTAATTAATGGATTTTTTTTTGTAGTTTAGAATATCGGAAATCTGTTATGAAGATGAAAATTAGATAATTCTGTTTGACTAGTAATTTGTTCTTTAAACATGTAGATACAATGTTTTTCGCGGAAATTCTTTATATGGAAAATCTTTAAATTGACATATGTTTTAATAGATTTTGGGTTTTTTGTTTGGGTGAATTTTGGTTCTGTGTTATGTGGGGTTGGTCAAGCGCGTAGCGCACTTGTCTCTTGCGCTTGTTTACTTAATTAACATTAGTTTTTATTATTTTTACTTAGTTTGGATGATAAAAGGGACAAGCGCGCGTAGCGGGCTCATCTCTCTACTCTGGTTAATTAGGGTTAGTCTGGGTTAGTTTGGATTAGCTGTGGTTAGTTTGGGGTAATGAAGAGACAAACGCACGTAGCGCGCTTGTCTCTGTACTCTATTTAATTAGGGTTAGTTTGGATGGGTTTTGGTTAGTGTTGGTTTGTTTTGATTAGTTTCGATTAGCTGTGGTTGGTTTGGGTTAGTTGGGGACAGCGAAGAGACAAGCGCGCGTAGCGTATTCT
>MU186259.1:62828-72853 GCA_016904865.1 Pissodes strobi | reverse complement strand
TTTCGGTTAGCTTGGGTTAGTTTGGGTTAGCTTGGGTTAGTTCCGTCGCAAGCCATTCTTCATTCAAACCTCTGAGAAACAATTTCGGTTAGCTTGGGTTAGTTTGGGTTAGTTCCGTCTCGTTTTATGCACTACGGAAGCCATTCTTCATTCAAACCTCGGAGAAACAATTTCGGTTAGTTTGGTCTCGTTTTATGCACTACGCACTTGCTTCGCGCAAGCCATTCTTCATGCAAACCTGAGAGAAACAATTTCGGTTAGCTTGGGTTAGTTTCGTCTCGTTTTATGCACTACGCACATGCATGACAAATGGCTTGCGCGAAGCAAATACCAAGAACAAATATCTCTTAAATATCTGTATATTTGTATTATACTTTTCTCATTCCGCATGACCAGTGCCAAAAAAGACATAGTTGCTGCCGAATTGGTACTTTCGATTTTTCAAAAAAACGATCCTATTAACACTGAGTACTGCTTACGGCATCCGTTGCAATAAAAAAAAATCCAAATGGTTTGTCCGCCCGCTGTTTAATTGTGCACTGTCTTCGGCAACGCCGATTTTTACACCTTAAATTCTCCCTTAGTAATACTTTACCTACTAAAAATCGTATAGTTCTCATTGCTATAATTTCATACGATTTCATATAGCTCGAATGAACCTTGAATTTCCATTTTTATTGCGTTTCGATCACGATCTTTAAAAAGCTTTCGAAATGCTGTCAACAAATCGACATTAACGGTTTTAAATTTGGCTTTTGTTAATTTTGACATTTTGCCCGAGAATACTAAACTGTTGAGAAGCGACAGAATTATTTCAATCTAGTATGCGCATTCGCCAAATATGCTGCTTTTCCGTCACCGTCCGTCAGTGTCGAGATATGTCATTGATGTCAACAGATAAGTTGTTTTGTAGTCCAAGTGGCAGTGTTCGTGTAGCAAATAGTGAATTTTTTTACGATCTGTACTTTCGCTTTATTGTTGGTTTTTAATAATAATAATTATAGGCATGTCGAGTTCAGGTAACAATTGTGTCTATAGGAGATGTTCGGTTGTTACTGGGCAAAGATTTAGTTTAGTTTAGACGTAGTTCTTGGGTTTATATTTAATATTCGTTTTTGTAAACCAGAGTTTAATTGTATTTCATTAAACCTGAAATGCTACTATGTTTTATTGTTTCATATTTTTTGATAAAAGATGGTTTAGAAACTTTGTTGTAAATAAAATGCCGCCCCTTAATCTCCGCCGACCCGTGCGAGTGCACGTGCTGCAGCCCCGTCAGTGAGTGTATTTGGTTTATTTTTCTATCCTATTCCTAATGTATGATGTAACCTATACATATTATAAATCTATACATAGATATATCTTATTATAAGTAAACCCCAACATACCTATACATAATAATTTCTTTAAATGAATAATTTCGATTTATTTACTGATTCATAACATAATTTACTTCCCCATGCTCCCGTACTAGAAGATATTATCCGAGAAGACAAAACCGTTGTCTTCTTGGATTATGCTGCTTTAATGTCAAACGAGAGTCATTCAAGGTCATCGAAAAGGGGCCCATCGAGATCAAAAGAAGATCAAAGACGCCGCCGCCGGCTGTCGCTTCTCAGTAGTTTAGTATTCTCGGATTTTGCCTCGCATTTTGCAAAGCCTACTTGATGCTTAAATTGCTTTAAAAACGTTGCGTCTGTAATGGAAATATGGCTTATTGCACCGACATTACGAACATTTAATATCAATTTTTTACCAAAAAAAACGTGATAATATCTCGATGATCCTCACTTTTTTGGAAAGAGAATAAAAAAACGAATCGATTGGTACCAAAATTTTTCCAAAAAACTCATTATTAAGAAGTTACCTTATCTGCACCAGACCCGAGCCACAGATCTTTGTACAGATCGGTGGTATGAGCCCAATTTGATTTTGAAGTTCTATGTTGGACCCCTAAGATCTCCGTCAATAAAAAATGGTCCAATGATGCGATTTCCAAAAATTCCTGCCCAAACATTCACTTTCTGGGGGGTATTGGGTTCGAGTGCATGCAAGACAATGTTCATTTTGTAGACTCCAGTACCGATAATTTTGTATATTCGGCTCATTATTTAATGTAAACGTGCATTCGTCTGAAAAGCAAATATTTTGTAAAAAATATCTGTTGTTAGCTCGCTCCATCATTTCAAAGTAAAAAAGTTATCTTCGCTCTTCATCTCCTTCTAGCAATTCTTGATGGTTCTGATACTTATATGAATGGCATTTATGCTTTTTCAAAGTTCGCAGTATTGTGGTGTGATGTTTTTCTACCTCTTGTCCGAGACTTCTAGTGCTGATGCGAAATGAACGGAAAAACATATTAGATACAATACTTAAGCTATTCCCCGCATAGTACCATTTTATCATAGTGACTTTTTCTTCTATTATGTAACTCATAATAATTATAATAAATTATTACTACTACAAAATCTAATACTTTCAAATTACTTTTGACAGTGACAAATCATAGGTTGACAAGTTTAATTAATGCTGGTGTTTGCAGTATTACCTGTTGAATTTTAATAAAAAATTAGCTGCAATTTTATTTAAATCAGTTAAGCTCGGCTTGTCCAAAATCGTTTCTGTATTTACCATACAGAGACCTTGAAAAAGTGTCCTTACAACTTTGCTTTAAAGTCAACAGGGGAGCAAATATTTGGACAGTTTAAAATTTGCATGGGATTTCCTATGTTTCCAACCACGATGCACCACCCGGTATATGGGAATGTAATATTTCTGGTATAAATATATTTTATTTTTCACTGAAAGAAGCTATGTTTGTCTAAGATATATTTTTCACGCTCAAATGGCATTTATTTCCAAATGACATTGTTGGTAATAATGCTACGGTGTTATTATTGTCGAAACGTGGGTGGATGATGATGTTGTCTCTGCTGAGGCCCAAATGGTGGGTTGCGTGCTTCAAAGGGGCAGGTCAGTAGATACCAGTATCAAAAAGCGTGTTGTTAGTTGGTGTTCCGTCAAATACGAATATAGATAAATATATGTTGCATTGCGCTACCATGGAAGACATTTGCGGTAGAAGTCAAAACTTAACGATCATTCTAACTGGAGATTATAATCTTCCCGAGGCTACTTGGTCCAATGACGAGATGGGATTAACGGTGAACTGTCCAATAAATTCACATGTTGTTCGTTTGGCAGAAAGTTTTGCAGGAACTCCACACGGAATAATAGTCTTCCTTGACTTGATATTTTGTCACGGCCGACATCTGATGTAAAAATTGATAATTTTCTTATTAATTTTTCTGCATGTTCCACCGATTTTTTATAATACTCCCCTGGACAATATGGCCCAACCGATCTTGCCAAACTATGTTTATTTGCTCGGATTGAAGACAATCAGCTACATATTTTTCGTAATAAGATTTGGCCCTAGCCTATATCAATTGGATTGCGATAAAACTGGCAATGATATAGAAGCAGTCGTAGAACCTCCTGGCCATATTAAGGCAATATTTCATCTCCGGGGTATATTTTGGTTCTCTCTAGGGACTTTTACATTAAGAAAAGTTCCGATTTGAGTTGATAATGGATTTTAAGTGTGTGTGCTTCAAGTCACTCATAAATATCACTTTTCCGCCAAGATGGAGTAAAATTCCTGGATACGATTAAAGACGAGGCATTCAAATTTAGTACCAATTAATCTTTATTTATTTATTATTTTATTTTTAGAACATTTTCATGATAGTCCAAGCTTTATGACTTTGAAGAAAACAATTTAATTCATACCTGGAACATGTCCTATTACAGAATAGGCATGCAATATAATAATTCGCTTTCCTGCGTCCATCCTTTTTTCTTTTGACCCTTTTTACACTCATCTTCCAAGATTTTGAACCATTTCTGACTCACTATCCGTGACTCCTCAGCCATATAGCGAAATCCTAACTTTCTTATTAATTTTGATAACGATTCCAATTACCAAAATGCCTCACTTTTTAGAGTTTCTTTCAAAACTGGAAGAATTGCATTCGTTTTTGATTTATATAAATCATAATTTACATTCCGTTCCATTTTCGCACTTTTTCTCAAATCTTCGGTCTTTTGCTCTCTTCTTTACATTTTTCAGAATTCTTTGGTATTATAACTTTAATTCATGCACAATTTTCTATACAGCCCTTAAACTGATTTCCAGTGATATCGCTACTTTTCTGGTATATTGGTTGACAAATGTCCACTTCCCCTTTCATTCTAGATATCGTTTATCAGATTAAGCACAGATTAATCATACCTTAAGAGGTGAGAAAGCAAAAAAAACAGTAACTGATGTCATTTAACTGATATGCTAAATTGTAAACTTGTGAGATTGCAAAAATATTTCATATTCATTATTTTGATTTTTAGATTTAAATTTTTAAAGACGGAGGCAGATTTGCCCTCCGTAGGGTCAATAAATTGGACTTAGTGCCAATTTATACCTTGGAAACTCGACCGAAACGGTTTTATCTGTTACAGATGCAAGCGGCGTGAAAGAGAAATGTTTATCAGCGACAGACAACCAGATGCTCGTTTTCTTCAAAAGGAATTTAAAAATTGCAAAGAAAAGTTTTGCAGTGATGCCGTAGTTAATTTATAAAACTTTAGGAGTACTAAACAACAACTATGAAAATTCTAATGAACACAACTAAAACTGTATTAAAACAATACGTCTAATTATAACATGCTCACCCAATTTTATTTAATCAAAAAACATAAAAAATAGCAACATAAGTCAAAAGCCCATTTTTCAATATTATAATAGTTTATTTTCATGTATTTTATTTAGATCCGACAACACGGTAACAGAGCGATAGCTCTAGTCCGGCATGAAAATAGCGATGAAATTCTGCAACTTTTCGTTAAGAAACCGAGGGAAAATAACTAAGATTTTAAATATTCGTTCTTATATACACTAGAAGCTCTCTTTAGGGGCATCCCCAAATAAAAGAATATGTGGCATTCAATATTTGTAAATAGCCTGACATGACACTTTAAATTTTGATATCGGTCAACCGGGAAGGCATATGAGCGTCGTTTATACTGGATACATTTTGGCTATATCAAAATAAATAAGGCACGAATCGGGTGTAAACAAACCGTTAAACATACAAGTCTTGTAAAAAAACTTTATAGGAAATATGCTACAAAGGAAATTAGTTTAAAATTTTCTGTGATGACTGATAGAGGTAACTAAAACGGCCATCCATAGTAATAGATGTTTCTCGAAAATCGGCCTAACTAACCTATACCAAAAATAGATTATTATTCTTGGAACAATTGCCAACAAGTGTGCTCATAGTGGTTGTTCTTACTCTTAGAAAAACTAACTCGTTATTTATCTCATTTCAACAAGCCTGGCATATTCAATTCCGTTAAGCCAAATCCTAGTTACAAACATTTTTTAGTAACAATATTTGACCCCCCCTCAGTTCTCATTATTCAAAGATTAAAAGAAAAAACTTTCGGATCAAACTCACTGGAAATAGTATGAGCAATCTAAAGACATTTTTTTTAGATAATGTTAAAAAATAAAGAGGTGAAATTAAAACCCTAGCAACACAAATATGTTTCCAATTTATATTATATAATTAATATATTTTAGACACACTGTAGACTATTGACTAACTTTGCACCTGGCTATTACTTACCCCATGTCCACAAGTAGCCATCGTCAGTTATAGCAGCACTATGTCGATAACCTGCATTTATATACTTGATAATTTTTCCTAAAAATGGACCAACAATACGTTCTGGTTGTTTGTGAGTGGCACAATTCCCATGACCAAGTTTTCCATAATCACCATCGCCCCAGCTGTAGACGTGGCCATTTTCTGTCAATGCAAGAGTGTGTCCATCAGATCCTAAAAACATACAAATTTATTTAGAATTTCTTTTCAAAGATAGTATGGAAAAAGAAATATATATTTGAGTATTTTGGAGGGATTAATAAAACTGCTCATCACTAAATCATGGTTAACAAAAAAAATGTTTTTTAATGTTTACATTAATATTACAAAATTACCTTTTGAGCTAGATAACTTTTTAACTACGCTATCTAAAAGTATCCTCTTTGGTAATGTCTGATTTGAAGATTCGCCTAGACCCAAACGTCCATAGCTTCCTTTACCGCAGGCACTAACATAGCCATCACAGTGTATCGCAAAAGTACAATATTGTCCGGCTTCCACCTGAAAAATAGGTAATAAGTACAATTATGGCTGTATTAAACCGAAACGTAAATAATGGGTAAAGAAAAATAAATAGCATATGCTGCATAAAAAATTAAGGATAATTTTCTATTTCTATTTCAAAGTAGGAAGAAACATAAAAATTAATTTTTGAGGCTATTAATTTATAAATAAAATATTCATTTAGTATGAGCTAATTTACTGCTCATAATCGTAATCCTAATCTATTCTTTTTTCTTAATACTAGACTGTTAAACATTTAACTACAAACAAACAAAAGTGAATAAAAATATACAAAGCAAACAAACGACATTTGATATAAGGGACATTTAATAGATACAATTGAGGATACAAAATCAACCTGTGAAAACGTTGAAAAAGAAGCAAACATACTAAATAAACAACTAGCACTAGACAGAACGAAAAGTTATAAATAAAATGGTCTAGTGAAAATAAATTCCAGTTCTTCAACAAAGACACCCTCGAGTATTTTGAAAGTATTCAAAGATACTGCTGGCTTAATAGAATCACCAAGTTCTAAAGTCATTAATGCCTCTGCGAAACACATATCTTTATTCTGTTTCACCAGGGAGTAACTTATTTTTTTAACAAGAATACCATATTATTTTAAATAATATCAGTAAAAATAAGCACAATCACGTCAGTCTTCACAATTAGGAACAGTTCTAATTATACCTAAAACTGTTAACTGTATGAATGATTTTATTTTTACTTTCGACATAAAACTTATTTAATATTATATTTATTTCATGTGACAGTAGTTTTAAAACACTCAACACTTCTTTTTAGATTTTAATTTTTGAAAACGAATGCCTATTTATGGAATATAGGAATAAACAGTTACTTTAAATATTGCTGTATAATATATTTTTTTGTTGTATATATGTTCAAAGTGTTGTTCCAAATTGATCTTTCGGTGATGAATTGTGTTTTATGACGCTTAAATATGTAATGACTAGGACCCCTTCGGTCCATATACAGGGTTATTCATTTTAATGTAAAAATGGTCTTTTTTAACTTCCCTGTATTTTTGTAAAAAACAAAAATAGCCATTTGAGGTATTTTTTTCCGTAGAATTCAAAAATCTCACCAGAAAAACATCTGAATCAAAAAACAAAATACTTACAGCGTGGTTGTCATGTTTTTTAAATGGAATACCCTATATATTTTTATACCAATGGATAGAGCCCTTTACAAGGAATCCACTGATATAGGGGTTGCTGGGTTTATTTCCAGCGATTTTCTGACAATTAATTAAAAACAGTCCCGTAAGAACATAATTTTTAAAGGATAGTTTTACCTGAAAAAGCTAGATAGGTATCATAGGTGTTTATTTGTCAAAGTCAAACATTTTACTTTTGCATGTATTATATTTGCAAAGTTTTATAGTGAGGTTTTCATTAGAGGACCGGCTTCAAATTATAACTTTAGTTTACAAAAGTGGAGAAAATGCCAGCGAAACTCGACGAAGATACATTGCAAATTTCCACCGAAATATATCGGTGAAAACAATTTTAAATCTTAAAACCTTATTTGAAGAAAGAAAATCGTTACATATTAGAAAAAGGACTAAAGTAAGGAAAAGGAACCGGGATCGAGCTATTCTAAATTATTTTACCCGGAATCCCATGGATTCGTTTCCTGATGCAGTCCGAGACTTACGGTATGGTCCTGCAAGAAGAAGAGTAACCTTTGCGACTATTCAGAGAAAATTGAAATATTTAAATATGCCCCATATCGCATTCTTCCAGTGCAGCATTTAACACTTGAACAAAAGCAACCGCGCTTCCAATTTGTTTCTCAAATTTTAATCCGAGAACAAGATAATGATCCTGCACTATTTCAAAGAATTCTTTGGAGGGATGAAGCCACATTTACTACATCGGGCATGTTTAACCGACACAATACGCATTATTGGGCAGCAGAAAATCTCAGGAAATTTCAAGCTATTAAATACAAAGGAAGGTGTTCTCTTAATATCTGGTGTGGTATATTTAACAACAGAATTGTCGGGCCAATATTCTACGAAGGATCCTTAACTGGCGGAAGATATCTCGATCTTCTTGAAAACGATATTAAGAACATTTTAGAAAAATTGCCACTCCAAACTTATCGCAATATAATTTGGCAACAAGATGGGGCGCCGCCTATGCTGCTCGCCAAGTTTTGCAATTTCTTAACCAACGTTACAATGAGTGGATCGGACGTTATGGAACTATTAGATGGCCACCTAATAGCCCCGATATTACAATTTTGGACACCTTTCTATCGGGCCACTTGAAGAATGTTGTTTACGAAAACAGGAATGCAAACACGGAACAAATTAGAGGAAAAGTTGTAAATGAAATCGATCATATAAACAAGAACCCCAAATAATATTGACGAGTTTAGAAAGGTTACGGAGGGGATACCGATCATGTTTCGAAAATAATGGAGGCCATATAGAACATTTAAATTATTAACATTATTTTTACTGTTGTCAAATAGTTAGTATGTGTTGTTACTATTACGTTTTACTTTGGATTTTATGTTAATAATTAATAATTAAGCTTTTAAGATGTTGTTTTTTGATGTTTGACTTTGACAAAGAAACACCTATGATACCTATCTAGCTTTTTCAGGTAAAACCTGAGATAAAATAAAAAAGAGAGATTGCCGAATCAATGATATTTTTTTAAGACAGTTTTCACTTGCGCCGCCAATATCCTCGGGATGAATTACATATGGGTTGATCAGTATTACAGATAACTGTTGTTGTGTTTATGGGTCGGTAATGTAAATTATTTCCTTACCGACTGTATGGCGCCATATTCAAAATTATTGTTTTATTTAAGCCGTGATCCGAAATGATTGAATTTGCTATTTTTAACGCATTTTCATTCCGAAATATTTTTCTTGGCGGACTTTGTCCGTAAAATCTGCCAAAAATGATGTGGCGGAATGAAAATTCAATCAAAATTGCAAATTCAATAATTTCGAAAGACGGTTTTATTAAAATTTTTCTGTTTTTGTCATTTTTTAAAATATGTTCGGTGATGTTTTGCTCCTCTAGAAAAATGAAGGTGTTTCTGTTATTTGAAACACAACTTTTAGAGCTTACATAAGAACGTAGAGGTAAAAAGTACCTAAAAAAGAAATTTAAAGCAAAGTACCTAGTTAGTATATGCACATTTAAATATTTCAAAGGTTTTATGCATAAATATGTAATTTTGACGAAAGTTTTGTGTTGCCACTTTGTAATATTGTAACGTATAATTTAATTTTGAAGAATAAATTAGGTGTTAAACATCAGACGTTCTTTTAAGGAAGATTGTTCCCTTTTCATATTATAAAAAAGGGAAGTTTATTAATATTAAATAAAACACATTTGATTATAATAGGTATATATAATTTTTATTTTAATCTACGCCTCAAAAATCGAAAAAAAAGTGAAATGTGGGTTCTCAGGGGGATTATTAGCCCTCCTCGGGATGAATTACATATGGGTTGATCAGTACTACAGATAACTGTTGTTGTGTTTATGGGTCGGTAATGTAAATTATTTCCTTACCGACTGTATGGCGCCATATTCAAAATTATTGTTTTATTTAAGCCGTGATCCGAAATGATTGAATTTGCTATTTTTAATGCATTTTCATTCCGAAATATTTTTCTTGGCGGACTTTGCCCGTAAAATCTGCCAAAAATGATGTGGCGGAATGAAAATTCAATCAAAATTGCAAATTCAATAATTTCAGAAGACGGTTTTATTAAAATTCGCATATAATTTTTCTG
>MU186259.1:0-45859 GCA_016904865.1 Pissodes strobi | reverse complement strand
AAGTTCGGCTTGTCCAACATTGTTCAAATTTCGCATATGTATTTACCATACAGAGACCTAGAAGAAGTCTCCTTACAACTTTGCTCTAAAGTCAATAGGGGAGCAAATATTTAACCAGTTTAAAATTTGCATGGGATTTCCTATGTTTCCACCCTCGATGCACCACCCGGTATATGTTGTGTGATATATTCGATGTAGGATATGTTGTGTATTACTTTGTAAATATTCGTCTGGCGACTAGTATAGAGTCTAGCCATACCATTTAGAATATATCATTCTGTAATGTATGTACTTTAATAAATAAATAAATAATCATTAAGGGACAGGTTTTCAACAATTCCCGATTCGCAGATGATACGATAGTCAAAGCAGTCAATCTCAAAGACATAGAAACTCTTATGCAACGATTGAATGATGCATGTACAGCATATGGATTAAAAATGAACCTTAAAAAGACCAAATTCGTGATAATAGCAAAAAAGGAAAATGTACAAGCAAACCTTGTAATAGATGGTACACCTAGTTGAAAAACATAAATACTTGGGAAAATGTAAACTGAAACGTTGAAGCAGTCAACAGAATCAGGTCACGCATAGAAAAAGAAAGAGCATCGTTTGGAAAGATCAAAAGGTTTCTAGGCAGCAGAAACATCAATTTAAAGCTTAGAATAAAGATGCTAAGATCTTACATGTTTTTAAATCTACTTTACGGTTCAAAGGCCTGGACGCTAAAGAAGGCTGAAACGGACAGGGTTGGGCGTTTAAGAGATGGTGTTATCGGCGTATGCCAAAGATTTCATGGACTGACAAGGTCACGATTTTGGAACTGCGACAGAAAATTCAAAGAGATGAAAAAATAATCAACAATCTTAAACGTAAACACTCAAATATTTTGGACACATCATGAGAGGACCTAAATATGAGCTGCTCCAAAACATCATGGAGGGTAGGATCAAAACGAAAAGAAGCCAAGGAAAAAGGACTTATGGCTCAAAGATTTAAGATAGTGGTTTGGAATGATAAATAACCAATTATTTAGAGCAACTGCATGATTATATCCAACCTGCGTTAACGGACGGTACCAGAACAAGAAGATTTCGTATATCGTGTAATAATTTTAAATGAAAACTTTTTATCTACATATTTATTTATTCATTCAATGGAATAAACCCAATCGTAAAAATTACTTACAAGTCACAATAAAACTGAATGAAACCTAAAACTAAGAAAATAAATAAAATACATTTCGGTCGAACATGACTTATCAGAAATACATTGCAAATTAAAACGACATACTTAATAAAATAAGTGGTGTAGCTCAAATACAATTAAACATTAAAAACAACAAACAAGTAAAGATTTTTAAAAACCAATACAACAATCACAGTGAATTACTATAAAGTTAAAAAGTTATACAATACTATCACAGTGAGAACTCAACACGACCAAAAGGGGTACCAAATACATCCACCTTGATTTTATTGGAATATGCCATAGCACGATTAATCAAGTTAAATTGCCCATAAAGGGTGCCATGATATTCCAAGGTGAATGTGTCAACAATCCTAAGGTCTCTTGCAGGGAAATTTATATTTAATGATGCCAACAGTTCAGCACAATCCACATAATTATTAAGTAACTTGCACACAAAAAGCTGAACACTAATCTTGTGCTTATCACACAAGGACGGAATACTTAACATGTTCATCAGAGAAGGATAATCAATGGATTCCGAAGGTCTGTGCAGCTTAAAACCAACATTTTTTTCTGTACGCGTTCTAATGCATTCATATGCACGGAAAAGTGTGGACACCATGCACAGGTGCTAATCTCCATATGAGACCTCACCAAGGCAGTGTACAGAGTCTTCAAAGCCCATAGATTATTGAAATCCCTCGTATGTCGCTTGCAAAACCCAACATTGATAGGCTCTATTACAGCATATGGTGATATGCTCAGCAAATTACAACACCGTATCAAATACCATACCCAGATCACGGATGCTCCTAACATTATCCAACTTCAGACCACCCAAATATACACACTAATCTTATCCTTATCCTTCTTGAAAACTGAATATGTTTACACTTTTGAATATTTAATGGCATTTTGTTTTATCACCCACTCCTCAAATCTCACAAGGTCATCCTGCATCTCACTGCTCGCTCCAATTGACTCAAGAGCGTTATATATGTTAAAATGGATGGTGGTCATTCCAATTCTCAAAGTAGAAATAGTGAAAACAAGTGTAAATACTGCAAAAAAGGGCATTAGATCCTGTAATCTGCGTTATTTGTGAGGCCCGCTACCACCCAAGCTGTTCTACTAGAGTGGAAACCTGTATTTTCGATGGAAAATTCACGTGTTGTGAAGACCCCAAAAAAATTGTGGTTAATTTTCAACGAGGCCGAAAAATCAGTGAAAAATCGGAAAATTTGCTCAATATGGATGAAAAGAAGCTGAGGGATATCATTAGGGAGTCTTTTCAACAATTTTTAAAACCTGTAGAGCAGAAAATGGGGGACAATATGAGTGATATTAGAAAATCCATACAGTTTATGTCGGACAAATTTGAGGATCAGAAAGAAAGTTTTGAAAGGATTCTGGTGGAAGTTCGAACCCTTAGGAAGGAGAACTTGGAGTTGAAACAAAGAATCAATACAATGGAGTATGGAGTATGGAGGTATCAGAAAGGGCAAACAATATAATCGTTTCAGGGGTACCAAAGCAAGCGGAACTAAGTACAAGTAAAATAGCAAACAGGATATTTAAGGCACTAAAGTTACCATTAACTGAAGTGGATGTTTCAGAGAGCTACAGGATTGGCAAGAATGAGGATGGACCAATAATGGTAAAGTTACACAACATACAAAGGGATGTTCTTAAATCAATTAAGCTAATGAAAGGGCTCACGATAAAACAATGTGATTTTTTTGGGACAGATAGAAAGATGTATATTAATGAGGACCTACCTTTTAGTAAGCGAGACCTATTTAAAAAAACAAAAGACATGAAAAAGCAAAAAGGATACCGGTCAGCTTTCTGTGTGAATGGTCAAATAGACTTGAAAAAAACTGACCATGATCAGCCTATTAAAATAAAAAGGGAGGAGGATCTTAAGTGAAATATGTAGTTTACATAAATTTACTACATAAGAAATTAACATTTTCGTTCGCAATCTTTAACAATATTTTAGATAACTATAAGATCTCAAGAGCATACTCCTGTGATAATCTGTCTCAAATAAAATGTTTTGATAACAGTGTTAGTGATGTGAACTTAATACATGTAAACATAAGGAGCGTCTACAAAAATTTTGAGCAGTTTTTGGTCTTTTTAGAATCAATCGATAAATAATTTGATATCATTGTGATGTCAGAGACCCATAATGTGTACTGCAAAGGTGATTTTAATATTCCCGGATACATAGTAGCTTTTAATGAAAGTGCGTTAAATAGATGTGATGGATGCCTTGTTTGCGTCAAACAAGAATATCATATTGATTTTCAGGTTATGTCGGAAAACAATTTAAAAATTGCTCAGGTCACGCTGACCAAAAACAGCAAAACTATTAGTATTTTGGCTACATACAGATGTTTTGCTTTAACACCAGTTAACTATCTGGAAAATTTGGAAAGAATACTTTGCAATATAAATATGGAACAGGACCCTGTTTATGTGTTTGTCGGTGACATGAATGAGTGAGTAACTTGTTGTCTACAGAGTCAGAATTAACAAATGACTATCTTACTATAATGCATGGGAATGGGTATGGAAGTACAATAAATGACATAACTAGAAGATCTGAAAATGGTGACATCGTATTAGTATTTACCCCCGTAAGGAAAGTAGGCAGAAGCGAAAAGCTCTCACTACGATAGTTTGGACCATACTACATAACGAAGAAAGTCTCGGATGTGGATTACGAAGTGAAAAAGGGGCAACAGAAAAACGCAAAGAGGGAGATAATCCACATAAGCAGGATTCTACTCTACCACGACGCCTGGACTCCGTATTTTACTATGGTGACCCGCAAGCAGAAACTTACGTTTGAAGCATTCATTAATATCATTAATGAACAGATTGAACAAGAGAGGAACCTCCGAGGCAACAGCAATTACATCAGAGTGATATGACTTGACCTTAATAACCTGTATACGGCTCACAAGATAAGAGTATGGCTTAACAATCAACCAACAGACCATGGTCAACTCTGTCAAACGCCTTGGAGAAATTAGTGCATGCTAAGTCAACTGACAAGTATATACGGCAGAATTGCTGATTAACCAACTACTAGCAAGATAGGTATCCAAAACTATGTAGCAAAAGTATATTTCTACATTTCTTCAATGATGCTTCAATTTTGCTTGCCACTAACCAACTTAATTTCGGATTTCATATATCTCAGAGCATTCTGGATTTCACGCTGCAATCCGAGTTTCACTCACAACTTAATGCAATTGGACTCTGCACCTATTTATTTTTTTATGGTAGTGGCATTCACACTAAAGGGATATCCTACGGCGCTCGACGAGCGGTGTGTGTGCGAAGATGCTGATTGTCACGGCTGCCGTGAAAGTATCTGTAAAACAGGGACATCTCTGCCACATGTCTTCGGTGTTCTAGACTATCCAGATTCCGGGTCAACTCCGGGTCGCCGACAAGACGCACAACTCTCTTTTGAATGGAATCCAGTAGCTTTAGGTGTGCCTTGGTGCGGCACCCCAGATGTGTGATGAATATTCTAAACACGGTCTTATATGCGCTTTATAGAGCAAGAGCAACTGCTGCGGTGTACACAGTGTTTTGTCGCGAAATAGCGCACCAAGCTTCTGGTAGGCTGATTATGCGATGTTAACAACGTGGTCATGCCAGGACATAATGCTGTTGACCGAGACACCCAGCAGTCCGATTTAGGAGAATGAAGGAATGGTCGATCCTGCCATAATGATGTTAGGACCCGCCGTATTGGCCCTCTTGGTAAACGTGGCTGCTTGGGTCTTTGCTGCATTGAAGTGTACCAAATTTCTGTCGCCCCAAGTTTAAACTTTCTCCAGGTCTTGATTAATTGCTGTAATCTGCTGCTGTCTGAGGTGATAAGTCTCAGTCGCTGGTAAAGGTTTTTAAAATCTAAATTGGGAGACAAGGGTACTGCAAAACTGTAAACAGGATTATTCGTTTCGGTCAGCAGGTCATTAATATAGATGAGGAACAGAGTTGGTGAAAGTATCGCGCCCTGAGGCACGCCCGCGTCAATGGTGGACGTGTCTGAGATGTGTCCATCAACCGCAACATGCAGAGATCGGTTCTTAAGGAAACTGGCAAGCCAGCTGCAGAGAGAGGCTGGCACTCCGAAGGACGGCAGTTTGTTGAGCAGTGTCTGTCGAATGCCATCGAAATATCTAACGCAATCGCTCGAGACTCTCCGCAGTTCTCAATTGCCCTACTCCATATATGAGTGACATAGGCCAACAGATCTCCTGTCGACTTCTCTTTGCGAAAGCCGTATTGATTATTGCTGATTATAAATACATATAGATCTTTGTGCGCGTGTGTTCGATTGCTTACGTTTTATCTAATTTTCGATGGGAAATAGTGGTCAAAATTAGTTGTTTTTTTGCACGTTATAAATCTCAATGAACTTATTCTGATTCTCGAATCAGTGATTTCCCAAAAGTTAAAATTAGCAAATAATTCAAATTTAAAGTGAAAACAATAGGGTACAATAGATAAATGTAAACAAATTCTGAAGATATCAATATTTTGGTTTATTTATTTATATTTTTTGTCCATCGCCCGATAAACTCCATATAAAAACCATATTCAGAAATAACAATGGTGAAGTGTAAATCCTGCAATAATGAGAAAACTGAGAGCTATGGCCATGCAAAATGCGATATATGTGAAACATATTTATGTGTTGATTGCTCGACTTTATCAGGCTCAGAGCAAAAGGGTCTAACGATAAAGAAAAGATCACCTCGCATCAGGTATGATTGCAAGGATTGCATTCGTGAGAACAGTATTAATATCAACTCTTGTTTATCTACCCTAGAAGAGAAAAATAAGGAGAACATGAAGTAATTTATCGAATATATTGATGGCAAATTTGAAGAATCTAGAACTAAAATGGCAACTACAATAAAAGCAGTGGTGCGGCATGAACTAGAAAAGCTCAAATTTGATTCTGAATTCAAGCAGATAAAGAGTCTACTACCTAACAAAAATGATGAGAAAAATTTCAACAAAATTAGGAAAACACTAAACGAAAATGTAGTGAAACAAAAGGCAATATCCGAATCAATGAAAGATCATACCTCTGGAATGCGAACAAAAAAATGAGGAAAACCAACATGAACTCCAAACTCTAAAAGAGGAGATCATAAATCTTAACGAAAAAATAAAAAACAAAGATAACTATATTAAACGTCTAAAGACAGGCACTAAAGACTAAAGACTTTGAAGATCTAGTTACTAACCAAGAAGAGAAACATCTTGAACAACTAAAGCAGCAGGAATTGAACATTGCCAAACTGAAGAATGAGATGATCAGATTGAATAATGAGGACTGCCTAAATACTTCCTTAGAAAGCATTTCAACATCTAAACAGAAAATTCAGGACGAACTTACCTTTTGAAAGGACATCAATGGTCAAATGATTTCCACTATTCGGACATTAGAGAAGGATAATGAGGCGTATTTTCTAGAGATAAGAAAACTTAGAAACGAATGCGATCATTTTAATTCAGACACGATTAAGTTGCATGTCAAAAAATGTACGACTGAAACTCAGACCTCTGGTCCAAACTGGCACACGGAAGAGGACACGAAACAAGCATATCATAAGGAGAGTGGTGCAAATCGAGGTAGGATTTTGATTGTATGTGACCAAAGCGGATATAATCTGAATCGGACTCTAAAAAGTAACCTGTGCGAGTTTTCAATTCAAACTATTATAAAACCAAATGCATTTTACCGGGACGTCATAGAAAATATCGTAGACTTAACAGGAAATTTTACACTCGAGGACTACATTATTATAGTGGCAGGTCATAACGATTTTAAAAACCAAAAAATGCCATCTCTGCGCAGTATACACAATAGGATAAAACACTGTACCCATACAAACATAATATTTACTTCATCGTACTATATGGGTTTCAGTCCTGTAAATATGTCAATCTACAATTTTAATAATGCCCTAAATATTTATGTATTCTGCCTGAATCACTATAGCGAAGGTATAGTCAATATTATAGATGTGAATAAATTTAGCACAGTTAAGAGAACAAATAGTATAACCGAGGAGATTAAATGTATTGTGAATAAGAGACTAGATCACGAGGGTAAGAATTTAAAGTTTGTTAGGTTGACAAATTCTATAACTCTTAGTGAGAATAGTTTAAGTTTGGATGTAGAAATGGGAAGTACAAACTGTGTGGGCATGACAAGTTTGAAAGATTTAACTTCTACTGAAAGCCGGCCAATTCCAATAGCATATTCGAATGATAAGAATATTAATAATTGTGATACAGATAGAAACTTAGTAGTTAGCATTGCCTCTGAGTCAGAGTCTGAGGAGGGGCAATGTTTTTCAGGCCTGGCTGGAAATTAAACGATAGTACAGTAATTCAAAATCTAAAATACTCTGAGACTGATTCCTTTTTATTTTACACTAATATTAGATCAATAAGAAATAAAAAAGATGAATTAGAAATTATAATTAATGAGATTAAACCAAAAGTTTTGTGCTTCTCAGAAACATGGTTAAAGAGCGAGGATTTTTATGCATTACAGGGGTATAATGTAGCATCAAAGTTATGTAGAACGGATAGTGCGCATGGAGGAGTAATGATTTTTGCGAGGGAATGTTTTTCTTTTAGAACTGTTGATTTGAGTAACTTCTGTGAAGAGAGGGCACTGGAGGTCTGTGGTATACAATGTGACTTCCCCTGCGTGGGAAAAACAATTTTAGTATGTTTATACAGAAGTCCTAACGTGCCAGCACAATATTTTTTAGATAGATTAGAGATTTTTTTGAATTATTTGTATGACCTAAAAACTAACATTGTCATTTTGGGCGATTTTAATATAGATACGTTTTCCAATGTGGCCTCTGCAAATGCGAATAATAAAAACAATAATAATTACGGTAACAATATAGAATACGAATTTTTGAGCCTCTTAGATAGTTTTAATCTAAAAACAAAAATTACGCAACCAACTCGTACAACTGCCTTCTCCAGCACAACGATTGACAATCTGTTAACTAACATTGAGAATTATGACATTATTTTTGACACTAAAGTCTTTGAAACTGGTCTTTCAGATCATGCCGCAATTTCAGTTATATCACAATACAAAAATAATGATAATACTCAGGGAAAAATTAAAAAACGAATATTTAACAATAAAAACATTTCAAGAGCAAATGATTACATAACAACTCTGGACTGGCAAGGTGTTACTGGGGAGAGTGATATTAATCGTAAATTCGACTTATTTTACCAAACATTTAATACTATACTCAACAATTTTTTTCCATATAAAAGCGTCCACCCAAAGAAAAAAAAAATCTTGGATAACAAATGCAATTAAAAAATCTTGTAAACATAAAAAACAACTATTTATATTTTTAAAATATAATCACAACAATATCATCTCAGACTTTTATAAAAAATATTGTATTATTTTAAAGCAAGTAATAAAGGACGCTAAAAGAGTTAGTATAGAAGAAGAAATTGACAAGTCAAAAAACATTACAAAAACAGTATGGAAAGTTGTCAGGAGAGAATCTGGAAGGGATATGCAGGGACAGTGTATTAAGTGGGAAATATTGAATGAGAATATTGTAATAACCGATAAAGCTGAAATATCCCGCTTGTTCGCGGAGCATTTCACTAACATCTCTGTAAAAAATAAATTTCCAAGGTTAGAGTTGCCACGTGTGAAGTCAGTACAACAGAGTTTTTTCCTCACACCTTTAACATTAACCGAGTTGCATAATATTATACATTCTTTGAGCACCACCACTCTACCGGCGTGGATGAAATGCCGCTTAAATTTTTAAAGGAAGGCTGTCAATCCGTAATGAACATAGTTCTGGAACTGATTAATGGTTCTTTTGAGGCATTCGCTACTCCGGATCAACTCAAATTGTCCAAAATTTTACCAATATATAAAAAAGGTTCGCAGTCTGATATTACAAATTATCGTCCTATATCATTGGTCAACGTTATTACGAAAATAATGGAAAAGGCTGTTTGCAATAGATTAATAAAGTTTTTTTCCACTCACAATATCCTAACGTCTTGTCAACACGGATTTAGGCCGGAACGTTCCACAGAAAGTGCTGTTAGAGACATCTTGGTTGAAATTTATGATGCGATAAATAGGGGAAGGTCTTGCGTGGCAATTGTATGTGATCTGTCAAAGGCGTTCGACATGGTGGATCATGGCATTTTGCTGCACAAGCTAGAGAGGTATGGGATAAGGGGAGACATACACAGATGGTTTGGGTCGTATTTGGAGAACAGACCAGTTCGTATCAATTAGAGAAAATAATCAGTCATACAATTCAGATGTCAATGAGGTTTTAGCTGGAATTCCGCAGGAATCAGTTTTAGGGCCGTTATTGTTTAATATATATGTTAACGATCTACCAGAACATGTCTCGGCCAGAACTGTTATGTATGCTGACGACACCACTTGCATTCTAAGTGATATGAATGCTGATGTCCTTTTATCAAAAACTAAGATCGCGGTCGATCAACTAAATAAATGGTTTATGTCAAACAAACTTCTGTTAAACTTAGATAAAACTAACATCATGATATTCAACGGAAGATCTCTTTGCCTTAAGAACGAAATAAGTATTAATACAGTAGTAATCAATGTAATTAACGAAGCTAGAATACTGGGTTAAATAGTTGATTCATTCCTAAAATTTGAACAGCACATATACAAACTAAATAAAAAACTAAACTCTGCTTGTTATTCGATCAGGTATTTGTCGGGAGTAATATCACTAAAATCATTAAGGTCGGTTTACTACGGCTATTTTCACAGCTTAATGACCTATGCCATTCAGTTTTGGGGCAATGCTATTACAAATAAGATTATTTTTAAAACTCAAAAACGGTGCTTAAGGATTATGCTAAAGCTCGGACCCAGAGCATCTTGCCGAAACTATTTTAAACAGCACAAAATCTTAACAATGATCTCCTGCTACATATATAAAGTATTAATAGTGGTACATAAAGATAAAGGGGGTATCTTATCCACCAAAAAAAGTACTACTTATGGCTTAAGAAAGGATTTATTACGACCAAACTTTACAAACTCCACTAAATATATTAATAGCTCATTTTATAAGGGTCTTGTTTTGTACAATTCGCTACCTGAGTCCCTGAAAAGTCTAAGCATTAATAAGTTTAAAAGAGAGTTTAAGAAGCTATTATTGGAAAACGCATTTTATAGTTTGGACGAGTTTCTAACGTTTTCAACACAGTACCAGTAAGACATTTTAATTATTTGATAATTGTTTTTTGTGCTTCATTATTGTGTCCTTGTATTGTAAAGTTTGTTAACAAATAAGTAGGTATTTTATATTTTTTCCAGGATCTGGATGTAGCTGTTTGTGGATGAAATATTTTAATTCCATGTAGTGTATACTATAAAATATGTAAATGTCTAAAGCTGTATGCAAAAGTGACAATAAATATTTTGAGTTTGAGTTTGAGTACCTATAATAAATTTAGAACCCAATCGGAGAGTTTTTAAGAGATAATTGAAAAATCTAATACATCACTTATCAATAACGTCAATGTGGCCAACAGAGACATGGCAGAACAAATCCAAACAAATCTTGAAATACAGAAAAGTAGCCTCTAGGAGGTTTCAGACGAAATTAAAGCATTGCTTTACAATTGTGCTAATAATATCAAAGAGGTCAACAAAGAAATGGTTAGGATGATGAACATAAATAATCCTGCTAAAACAATGATTTCCGACTCACAAGTTGATACTATCAAAAAGATCAACACTTTAGAAAAAGACATTGAATTTCTCAAAAAGGAAATAAACAATATAAATAGAATGCCTGGAAAGCAAACACAACGGAAACATACACATATAACCTCTGCTCAAGCCGAACGAGTTCGACCGATATTTACAGAAACAACCAAGTCCTCGACTCATGACAATAGCTTCGAAATCACAGCAGTGGCTCCCAAGCTTCGAAGCACTTATATATTAGCAATTTATCGATACAGGTAACGGAAAACAATATACTTAACAATCTGAAAGTTCGGCGAAGAAACACACTTTAATGTACAAAAACTAAGAGTCAGATCTGCAGAGTACTCCAGCTTCAAGGTTGAAGGCCTATTAGTCTTGGAGGAACTCTCAAAACTGGACAGAAAATGTTGTAAAGAGGTCCCTGTTTTTTCGAGAAGGAACTTCAAGCAGAAACAACTACTACAATAGACAGCAATATGATCGAGCTACAAGCAGAAACAACTTCTGCAATTACCACAATGGATAGCAAGGTGGAACATGGTAAGGAACATACATCACATATTAAAATTAAATATTAAAACGTCAGAGGCCTAACGACAAAGATAGGAATGACAAAAATTATGAGAAGGCAGAGGTGCTTCGCGGAGGAGGTGTTATGTGCTGTGTCAAGAAAACTTTAAAACCAAATCTAGTTGCGAGAAGTGAAAATGTAAACTTTCAATGGGTATGTGTGGAATTCAACGTAGGCAAAACCGTATTGTTAGTATGTACGGTGTATATATCATACAATTCTAGTAAACCAGTATATGATAGCTTTGTATCATTTTTCGAACAGATTAGGGTGTTGAATAGTGATCATTGCATTATTGTAGGCGACTTCAATTTAGGCAAAATAGCTAGTAGTATCTACGACTTGAGAAAAGGCTCCCAAAAGGCTCGTGATTAATACGTTTTTAGGAGAACATGATCTCTATTCAATTAATAATGTTAAAAACCACCTTGGCAAAACTTTAGATTTAGTTCTGACAGATCTAACAGACACATATGTTTTAGACAGTAACGAAGATCCTTTAGTAAATATAGATCAGTATCATCCGCCCATAGAAATAATAATTGAATTAAAAACCCACCCCCAAATGAACAAATTGAAGTAAAATATAATTTTCGCAAGGGTAACTATATTGAATTGTACAACTTAATGAGACTATGTAATTTTAATGAGATTGAAAATTGTGTAACCCCTAATCAGTGTATTAAAAAGATGTATAGCAAAATTTATGAAATGTTGGATCAAACTGTTCCAAAAAGAGAACACATTGGAGCTAGGAATGGATTCCCATTGTGGTGCTCGTTGGAATTGATTAAATCTGTTAAACAAAAAAATCAGGCTTTCCAAATTATGCAAAATATATAAGAATGAAAACACATACAAACATCACAGAGCAATGTCAGGCAGCACATTGAAAAAAAATTTGTATGAAAACCCGAGAGATTTTTGGAAAAATCGAACAGCAATGTTGCATAATATAGTTTTGTTTACAATGATGTAAAATATGCAGATAGTACTGATATTGCCGATATATCTGCTAAGTTTTTTGAAAGCACTTATGCAGTTAATAGCGACTCCTCTTTTCGGGATGAATTCAATTATGGCTTGGATGTGTTCTCTTTGGGATTTGTTGAGGGCGAAATCAGGGAGGCAGTAAAAAATCTCTGAAACCTAATGCTTCCCCAGGTATGGATGGCTTGCCAGCATACTTTTTTAAAGCCTATCTTAATCAAAATACTGTTCAATATATCCGTAAAGTTCGGCGAATTCCCACAAAAACTAAAGATAGGTAGGATTAGTCCAATACACAAAAAAAGGTGACAACAGGTTGGTCGAGAATTACAGACCTATTGTAATTACAAATACTATAAGCAATATTCGAATGTATAATCCATAATCGGATAAGTAAGCATACATTCCTGTAATAATATTAGAACAGCATGGCTATGTAGAACAGAAATCTACTATTACCAATTTAATCAGCTTCAGTGATTTTGTAGCGAATGAACTCTCGCTGAAACATCAAGTTGACACGATTTATACAGACATGTCAAAAGCATTTGACAAAGTTAGCCATGCTGTTTTAACACAAAAATTGAAAATGGTTGATGATCCACATGCAATATTATTTTTAAAATCATATTTGGAAAGTAGACCGAGTTACGTAAAATTCAATGGTACTCATGGGCGTAGACAGGGAGGGGCCAGGGGGGTCCGTGGCCCCCCCTGGGAATTTAACCGACTCATGACTTTTGTGTAAAAATTGGGCGTGGCCCCCAAAATTTGCCACTACTGCGACCTTGTCTACGGCTCGCCCCCCCTGAGAAAAAATCCTGTCTACGCCCATGATGGTACTTATTCAAAAAGTTTCATAGCAACGTCTGGCGTACCTCAAGGGTCCATCTTGGGACCATTATTGTTTATATTGTTTGTAAATGATATATTTAGATTTATAAAGCATAGCCGATTCCTGATATGGGACTTAATTAGATTTAGACTCTTACATATAATTACCATCTAGGTGTTTGTAAAGAGTATAAAAAATAAATAAATAAATAAATAAATTATTGTTGTTCTCGAGGTACTTGAGTAGTTGCTGATTGACTACAAGTTCCATGACTTTGGAGATTATTGGAAGCAAGGCAACTGGGCCATAGTTTGAGGGCGTGGTTTTTCTTGCCTTTTTACGGAACAGGTTGCACTTGAGCGACTTTCCAAGAAGATGAGTAAATACCTTTTCCGTAAGACAGAAAAAAAGGCCTGGAAAAAAAGGGTGAATCTTTAACACAATGGCAGGTATTCCATCGGGTCCTGATGACTTTTGCATATCTAGTTCTTTAAGGATTCTACGAATATCACGGTGATGGAACTTGACTTCTGCCATGGTAGTGTTGATGTTCAATATGGTGGGGAGAGCCTTGCCTTCGGGAACGTCTAACGTAGAGTGCGATGAAAACATTTTGACAAGCATGTTTGCTTTTTTCCTTGGCTGTAGTCGCCGTGATGCCACGTTCGTCTGTCAAAGGTGGGAGAGAGACGTTTTTGTAAAGTTATTAATTACTGCCTTTGCTACCGACCAGAAATTCCTGGAGCCACTAGGGCATTGCCAAAGTTTATTCCTGATTCTTTGATTGTGTTTGTCCCTAGTTTCGTCGATCACACGTTGTAATGTTTATTGTTACCGATAGTTCTTATTATTTACCTTAAAATAGAGTTTTGTAAAAAGTCTGTACCTTAAAATAAAATAAAAAAATGTGTAAGGTGTTTAATATAGGAGAGCCTGTTTCTATTTGTTTATTTTACTTACTGTTGTTATATTGGTTGAATTTGAATCTTAATCTTATATTGATTTGACTTTGAATTTTGTTTATATAAAATACTATTCTTGACTACCTAGGTTATAAGTATTGCTTTGTCTACAACAAATCTTTTGACATTAACACAACAGTGATATAATAGGCTTAGAAATAGCTCCTTAAATGTGGTTTACTGAAATTGTCTAAGAAGCAATTTTCTACTACTCTAAGTAGCTTAGTTCAAATTTATTTACTGTTATACAATTTTTGTAATGGTATCTGAAAAGGGCATTGCCATAAACTATATTAAATAACTAAATTAACTATTAACTAATAAAAAAATTTAAGCATATTAATAAATATTTAAAAAATAAGGCAAGAGCCAAATTTAATTCTGTTAAATTTTTAACATTAATTTCAATACTTATTCATTTATTGAAAAGTTATGTATATCTTGTATGAAACACTTATATCATTTTTTTTGCTTTTTTTTCTGCAATTTCAAAAATAAAAGCATTTTTGAAATTGAGAAATATATATTTTTGAGTGCACAAGTAATTATTAAATGCTAGCAGTAATCTAATAAAATAAGTAATCTAAACAAAGAAAAATAATAATGTAAATTCAAATTTATACAGTTTGCAGATACTCTTAATGGCAAATGTTATAATGCTGTCTTGAATGTGTACAAACCTGTTCTAAACTGGTTATACCGAGATTGGTCAGTTGTGCATCATTAGATAAACAGAGTGGTGGTAACTTTTTTATTAAATCAACAGTTGTTTCCAGAACTGAATTGCATAATGATGGAATCCCAAGGATCCCACTAACTTGCCAGTTTTGTTGAAGTAGTGAAAACAGAAGACTAAGACCTGTTTTCACACCAATTTCTAACAGAGCTTGCGAACCTAAAAATTATAGAATCATGAATATTTGGTTTTGAATTATGCATTCAGGGAGTAGAACAGTAATTAAAAATGAGATTGGTTTGCATTTGAACCTATCAAAATAAACAGTTTTATTAATATGAAGAATAAACTGCCTCGTTGAGGTGCTATTTTATAAAAAAAAAAGTTAGAAATGTGATAATCTCGGTGATAATTAAAACCAACAATTTACTGAAATCTTACTGCAATGAATTTTTTTCCAAAACCAAAGTACTTACTTACTGTAATACCTCTAAACAAAGATGTTCATTTTAAGTTGTCTATTTCTAGCTTATGCTGTGATTAATGCATCAATCATTTATTTATTTCACCTAAGATATCCTAATAGGTATACAAATATCTAGGCAAAGGTTTACATGAAGACACATAAAAACACAAGTATAGTCAAAAGCGATCTTATAGTGCGGGTCCAAAGGTCACAATTTTCAGTAAAAACTTCATACATGGGCAGATTTTGCATGTAAAATCTGTCAAAGGAATGACATTTACTGAAAAATGTGACCTTTGGACCCAAACGATAAGACCGCTTTTGACTATATCAAAGACAAATAACAGTAATTGAAATGAATTGTCAATTTTCTTGGTAATGAACTCAAATGGATAGCAAAGTGTATTGAACCGGTAAGATTGGTTTTAGACGAGGTCCGAGATATATGAAATTCATTGTGTACTATATGCAGGGTAATTATGAACTTGCACTTTAAAAACAACAAAATCTTATAAATACTTATCAAACAGATTATGCATTTTTAAGTGTGTTAAAAGCTTGGTTAAAAGCAATTTGTAAATATAAATATCTACTAAATTTACCAGGTACTTAGATACTCAGTACAAAGGTTATAACTATTTATAGTTGATAAGTATTAATCCAATCAATCAATTAAATTCAGTTATAGTTACCCACATAAATTATTTCAAAAATGTATCAACTCAGAACTCAGGTTCTTAATTATAAAGTTATGATTAACAAAAACAAATATACTTAAATAGACTGATGGATGAATTTCCAGTTATGCAAAAATAAGCAGAGGACTTTCTATTTTATGTATGTACTTATGTGTTGGACTCAGAGTTGACCTTTTACAATATCACAAACAAATTATATTACCTGATGGAACATCCCTAGCAGATGTACTAACTACCAAAGTACTTTTAGTATTCATAGTTTGTCTATCTACAGGTTTCTCCTTATTATGATACTTCATTATCAAGGCATAGTATATGCGCTTCAGTACTATCATCCTTTGCCTCAAGATAACTGAGAATTGAGAAGAGGAGCATACTTCTCTTGCCAACTGAAGCTAGAACATCAAAGATTCAAAATTCAATCCTGTAGAGATATAATGCAAATATGCATACACCTACATAAACTGAATGTAAGAATTCTGCTGTACCTACTGTGAGGTAAAAATGTTTGATTGATTTGGTTTTCAATGTCTTTTTCAGCTAAGTTGCGAATTAAAGCACTGATCACACCCACTCAGAAATAAAAATAACATCATTTACTATATAATAATAGAAAATACATATTACGAGTGCGAAACAAATAATTGAAATGATGAGTATTTCATGTGTATAGTGTATAGTTCAATAATTTTCAATTTGAGCATGTTACCTGTGAAGTAAGCAAAGTATTTAAAAAGCCATCCAATTCAGTTGTTGTGGGAGCGTCATACTGAAAACTAGGAAGGGTCTGAACATCATTAAAAGTTGATAAACTCGTTGGGATGAGTCTAAATTCATTATTTTGAAGCAAAGCATCGTACATCGACTGCACTAGATCTCGATTTGCTATACTGTCTGTGTCTTTTTGAGCCCATGTTGTGTTGATACAATCAACCCATTCCAGTTCTATGTTTGCAGATGAATTTTCCATTTTAAGAGATCTGTCTCATATTATCATATTTGTGTTCAGATTCAGTGAAAGTGTTCCCATTATTTTGCTTCCTAGACCCTATACAAAATTAAATGCACACATTGAGAAATTCTAATTTTGACGAAAACACTCGTAATTTGGGTTTTGTTTAACCTTTATCAATTATCAATAACACTACACACTACCACTAAACTTCTATTATTATATGCCTTGACTCGAGAGAGTATCAAGAAACGGACTGTCACTGTCAGTGCTCTCACACCGACACCAAACAAATAACAGATGATTTTTATATTTATGGCGAGTTCTTTAGGTGTTTTCCTTTCATCAGTTTCACCCATATATATTAAGTATTAGTGATGAGCAAAAAATCGCGAACTGTTATTTAATCACAGTGATTGAAAAGTAGCAATCACGACCTGTGACCGGTTCCCGTAACAAACTGCGATCACGGTTTAGCCATACCCATCGAATCACGGCCAGGCGGAGAAAACGCGACTGCTAACTGCGAGTGCGACGAAGAAAAGAACAACGCAAAACGGTGATCGGCTGATCGCGGAGAGTAGAGGTCGCAACGACGCGACGCAACCCATGATACATGTATAACGGCGCAACCGTCCTAGCGTACGAGTATTCGTCTAATCGCGATATAGGTTTTCGGTGTGAATCACCGGAACAGTAGCGAAAAGAAAATAGATATTTAGTATTATTTAGCAAGTTTGTCGCAGTTTGATTTGATCGCTTTTATGCTTATGCAGAAGGGCGGGCGCCGTAGTTAAATCGCTGTTACCGTGATCACTGTAAAATCATACTTTTGTTGTCTTCAGTCAGTTTTTTATTTTAAAAGTTTACATTTTTCTGTTTATTAGGCAGTTATTTGTTATCGAGCGCGCGATGTTTAAAAAAAGAAAAATTAGTTTCTTGTGGAATTTTTTTTCTGAAATAGACGAAAATTTTGCGAAATGCAATATGTGTGCTGCTAAATTATCTTATAAGACAAGTACTTCAAATTTAAAAAAGCACATGAGTGTGAAACACCCGACTGTGTCATTGAACCCTGAAGGGAACAATGAAGGTACTTTGGTAAGTTTTTAAAGGTCAAAAATAATGATAAAGTTGGTGTTTTACTTTTCAATTAATATATATTTTTTTATGGCATAGCATAATAAATAGGGTGGGTCGTCGAGTTGTTTTTTTTTCAAATTATGTTGCCTAACCCTAGAAGAGTAAGAACTTACTTCATAGTATTTTGGTTCATAATTAATTTTATTTTTTCCACTGTCACAGAACTATATAAAAATCATATTTTTGGAAGACAAAAAGGGAATTGATTTGGATTAGTTGGATTTCATTTTTTTTAAATTAATTACAGCTTTAAGAAAATATACGCCGCTTACTTGACTAATGACTAATTCCGAGTAATAATAATATAATCGGTAATTTAAAAAAAAAATTTAAGGTACAAAATAAATAACCCGTTTAAAAAAAACTATGTTACGGAACATTTTTTCGACCCACCCTAATAATAAGGTGTAGTAATAAAGTATGTTTTTTTATTGTGGAAAAGCGCATATTTACAGATTCAAGTTCGGTCCAATGTTTGTATTTTTTTTAACATATAGGGGTATTTTTCTAGAAAACAGTTTCAAGGCCAGGGCCGTCTCAGGCATCGACTTCAGGCCAATCAAGCATTGCTTCGGAAAGCGAAGCAGAGGAAGAAAAAGGAAACGATTCCGAGATGCAGACAGAGGGAAAAGAAGCAGCAAATACAACTGGTAGTTCCAAAAAACCTGAACGCAAAACTAATGCTCATACTGTTCGTCAAATCAGCATGGCTACATACATTCCGAAGCGAGTAACTCCTAAATGTAAGAAAAATATCGATGACAAATTACTTCAACTTTTCACGGACACCTACCAGCCGTTTCGAATCGTAGAAGAAGCTGCTTTTAAAGACTTTGTCTTTGCACTCAATCCATCATATCAGCTTCCAAGCAGGCACACAATTTCCAAGACAATGTTGCCAGCCTTGTATGAACAGTGTGTTACAGAAACCAAAAGTGTTTTTAAAACGGCCAAAAAAGTGACTATAACAACTGACTGTTGGACCTCCATTAATATGGAAAGTTTCATGGCGGTGACTGCTCATTTTTTAAATGACAATTTTCAAATGGTTTCACTTTTATTAGAATGTTCGAATTTAACTGTTCAACATGCCTCTGTCAATCTAGCAGATGAGTTGAAGAGGGTGGTTACAGAATGGGGGATACAAGATAAACTTTTAATGGTGGTTTCGGACAATGCGGCAAATATAAAAGCGGCAGTAAATAATGAATTACGTTGGAAACATTATGGTTGCTTTGCACATAGTATTAATTTAGTTGTTATGGATGGATTGAAAGACGATGAAATTAAGGATATTATTGCACGGGTGAAGCATATTGTAGGACACTTCAAAAGAAGCCATATTGCTACTGCAAAACTTATATCCTACCAGCAAAACCAAGGAAATAAAACTCCTTTAAAACTTTTGCAAGATGTAGCCACTCGTTGGAACTCAACATATTTCATGCTGGATAGGATAATAGTCTTGGAAGAAGCTGTAAAAGCTACCATGTCAATTATTAATATGGACCTAAAGCATCACTTAACCATAGAGGAGTGGGAAATTATCAAACAACTGGCCCTAGTTCTTAAACCTTTTGAATGTGTGACGAAAACTATATCAGGAGAGGAATACCTAACTGCATCCCTTGTTATTCCTTTGGTTAATGGTTTAAATTCGGCTTTTAGGAAGTTTGAAGATAAGCAATTCACTGACTGTATGAAAAATGTCATTGAAAATTTAAAAAAATCTTTGAAAGACAGGCTTGGGAACTCAGAAAATAGTAATACACTATCAATAGCAACATTCCTTGACCCAAGGTTCAAAGAAATACCGTTTAAGGAGAAAAGAAATGTTGAAATTACAAAAAAAAATGTAATTTCCTTGGTGGCTGAAAAGTTTTCTGCTGAGGAAAGTATCCATAGAGGTGGGAGTCAAGCTGCAGCTGCATCAAACTCAAATGTTAACAAAAACACGGACGACGACGACTTTTGGGAGGAGTTTGAAAGGGTCGCGGAACACTACCAACCAATTGGTGTGGGAACTTCCACAACCAAAGCCATTTTGGAGGTTCAAAGATTTCTAGACTGTGAACGCGTTCCTAGGAATAAAGACCCACTTAAATGGTGGAAGGCCAATAATTATTTGTTCCCACACCTTTCCATTGTTGCACAAGAGAGGCTGAGCGCATGTGCGACATCAGTTCCCTGTGAAAGAATGTTTTCAAAGGCAGGTTTAATATTATCCGACAGACGAAGCCGACTTAGCGCCAAAAAAGCAAAGATGCTTTTGTTTTTAAATACAAATTCAAAAAATGTTTGCAAACATTAAAATAATGTGTTTTTTCAAATAAATTAAATGAAATAAATCATTGTTCCTTATAGTCCATTCCTTAGTTCCATTGTAGGTATAGGTTCGTTTTGTTTCTTTTTTTATAAATTTTGTCCGTATAAATGGATAACTGCTAACGAGTACTTATTTAAGTTTCTGTTTTTATTCAATTTTGTTGATTTTAGTTTTTTAGATTCCATGTAGTACCTATGTAATACTATGTACACAAGATTCTATTTTGTTAATGAATAAAAATATTTTATTCAAAATCCATTAAACTTGATTTTTTAATTTGGTAAATAGAAAATTTTGATATTTTAAGTCTACTTGAAAATAATTACTTAATTAAAAAAACAGGTTTAATTATAATTTATAATATTGTTTTATTTATTAAATTTATTCCACAATTAAACAATTTACCCCCAAATTCCTTAAAACTTCGATTACCCATATTGTGATGCTAATAATCCGACTCACCAATACCATATTATCAAATCACAATCACAGTTTGCAATCACAGTGATTGAAAAATCACAATCACAGTTTTAGCTGTGATTGCAAAATCGCGGTTTTGCTCATCTCTATTAAGTATATGGTTTCACCTAGACTCTATTACAGAAGACGTCGCCCGTACCGCATCAGAGGGCTTCAGAGTTGCGCGCGCATTACATTGTTGACAAACACTATATTTTTAGGGTCTAGCGAATTGCTGTCAATTGGTCCGAAGCTCAGTGGTTGGATGCTGAGTCTGCAATATGGTGGCCAGGGTTCGATTCCAATGGCAAGTCATGTTTTTTTTTTTTTTAATATTATGTGTAACAAGTTTTTTCTTCATTTTGGGCATGCCCTGGATTAGTTTTGGTTAGTTTCTGTGGGTTGCGTTCCCGTAGCGAGCGGAGCGCCATGCGTAAAGTGTAATAGTAGATATTTATGTCAACAATGTGATGCACGCGCAACTCTGAAGCCCTCTGATGCGGTACGGGCAACATCTTGTCGGCCCGTGTAGAAAAGAGGCTTAACCTTAAACAGTTTTCTACACCGACCGAGTGGAATAGAGTCTAGGTGAAAAGAAAACACCTAAAGAACTCGCCATAAAATCATCTGTCATCTGTTTTTCATTTGGCTTTGCTCAACCTGCTCGAAAAATCAAAGAAATCAGCTTGGAGGAGAACACGAAATGCCAAAACTGCACTCCAAGCAGATATTTCCTGCTCGGAAGACTTCCTAACTTGCTACCCCAAATGAGCTTGTTTTTGGTTAAGACAGCACGTGGAGAGGATATTTTATATATTGGTATATTTTTCTCAAAAAAAAATCACGATGCCTTTCCAAAATTTAAAAAGGGGGGTTATATTATTATTTTATATTCCGCGGTTTTTGTTGATTATCTGTCATCTTTCTGCTTTTGCTCCAACTGCTCCACCTCCAGACTAGGTGCAAGTAGAGCATGATCTATCTGATCTCGAGCACATTGCTCCGTCCCAAGGGAACAAAAAAAGATCAGCGGCTCGAGCCAAATGAACATCGATCACCTGCTCCAAGCCGCTTAGATTAGTGAGAACAGACCAAATGAACAGCCCTGTGTCGATGTGAAAGACTCACAATGGGTGCATTCAGGGGAGCTTAGCGGCTGAAATACTGACTAAGCGACTTTCCCGAATGGGTAAGCTGGCGCACAGCTCCGAGAAAGCCGTTGAATGATCAACTCAGCCAACACATATTATCTATGGCCAACACATTTTACGCTGAGTTCCTCAGCTCTGTCAAAAATAGTGGGAAAATAAAAAAAATCCGACAGTATATGCCGTGGTATTACATAACGATAAAATAATGTATTTTGAAGTGTCACGAAGTACTTCCAGGTATCTTTTTAGTTTTTACGACAATAATTGAATAATAATTCTGTCTGGATTAGGCAAATTAAGTTTTATAAAACAAGATAGCAGATACTTTGTTTTGGAAAAACAGGGTTAGAATTTTCTTCGCGGAATTCAGGCTGATAAATGCTACTTGCTGCAGGCTGACTTATTATCTCTTCTCTCAGTTGCTGAACGTCCCTGACTGAGCACTAGGAGCTAGACCTAGCGCGGCATCTAATCAGCCGAATGTATTCCTTCACTTCACGCATAACTCTCCGCTCGCTTTGCTCGCTACGGAGGAGCAAGGAACAGGAATTAACCAAAACTAACCCAAGGCATGCCCAAAATGAAGAAACAAATACTCTTTACGAAGAACATAATCTAAAAAAATATATAAAAACGGACGGGAATTGAACCCCGAGTCGCCGTATTAGAGATCTAGCATCTAACCACTGAACCACCAGAGCACTTCACACACCAGACAATTCATTGCACGGCAAAGACATCGGTAAACTGAAGGCTGATTGGTTACCCTGCTAGATTTAGCTTTAAGTCAGACTGAGCCCAGTGACTTAACCCTAAACTTGACTTCCGCTTCGTTCGCGGTCGAGTTAACACGTGTCGCGTATTGGCCATTTCATCTTCAGTTTGGGGGCGCATGGTAGACATTCGGGTACCATTTTGATTCCCCGAGGAAGAATAGGACGTCCGGCCGTGGGTTTGAGCCATAAAAATCCGTGCATATGCAAGATTTAAATGTAAGCGTCTAGCCGGTGGTGTTCGAACCTTAAATGTGTGCTTGTACAAGTCGGAGCCTCCACTCGAACTCGACGTACTGGAGGGTCTAAAAATAGTATCTCTGTCCACCAGGGTGTAACCAATCTGGAAGGGTCGCTCCAGCTCTTGCTAAGCACGGACAGAGACATTTACTGACTCTCACGCAAAGGTCAACAGTGAATCGGACTAGCACGACACATATAACAACTTACTACTACTACCTTTGACAAAGGCCTTGTGAGTTGAGATATAGATTATTTCAAAATATGATTACGAGTATGCTTCATGCTGCCTTTCTTTGTAATTTTATACTAGCTTTGTTATAATTTTTCAGTCATGATTGCCAATAAGAATCACATAATTCCCCTTGAAAATGGCCTGTCGCGCAGTTGCGTACATTGTTTTGATGTTTTAAGGAAATATATTTATTTGTTATATTTCAATCATTACATTTTGTGATTTAAGCCAGTAATAGAAGTATTATGAGTATAAAATAATATATATAATTTAGTGACGAAAATGTATGACGCTTGTCAAATCGTGGAGCCAACCCGTAACAGAACAGCTGCCGGTTTTACCCGTCCACTCCCTTCTCTTGTCAAAGACTACTACTACTTATGTCGGTGCAGCTCCATCAAGTTAACTGTTCGATTCTTGGAATCTTGAGTCATTAGCACCACGGCACATATAACAACCGGCAATACTACTCGACCTGTCAGGCGAAAAATTAAATTTGACCTTGCTAATGTCAGTTGGGTAGGAAAAGTCAGGGCTGGATTTAAAATATATATAAGTATGATTCTCCTTTAACAGAGCCGTAATATAAAATTTCAAATACCAATGGGTTATGAAATATATGTATACCTTGTTGTATGAGCAGAAAATCTAAAGAATCTTCTTGGAAGAATATCTCTGGTTTGTATAAGTTCTTATTGCTTAAACACCATGGCTTTTTGCATTGCACAATGTCATAAACAACGTTCGTCTCTCACAATGTCAATCATTTGACAAATACACGTCTATGGTTTCGATTTAACTCCAATAGCAATAAAAATAAAACAGTCCTAAAAACACGACGCCGCTGGCGGCAGTTTGACGGATTTCCTACCAAGGAATATCTTGCGTGCGAACTTGCGCAGATGCGAAAAAAGAAGATGTGGCTGGTTGTTAAATGTGCCGTGTTAGCACGGCAAATTATAACAACCAGCAATATTACTCGACCTGTCAGGCGAAAAATTAAATTTGACCTTACTAATGTCAGTCGGGTAGGAAAAGTCAGGGCTGGATTTGAAATATATAAGTATGATTTTCCTTTAACAGAGCCGTAATATAATATTTCAAATATCAATGGTTTATGAAATATATGTATACCTTGTTGTATGAGCAGGAAATCTAAAGAAGTTCTTCTTGGAAGAATATCTCTGGTTTGTACAAGTTCTTATTGCTTAACCACAATCGCTTTTTGCATTACACAATGTCATAATCAACGTTCGTCTCTCACAATGTCAAATATCTGACAAATACACGCCTATGGTTTCGATTTAACTCCAATAGCAATAAAATAAACCCGACGTAAAAACACGACGCCGCTGCCGGCAGTTTGACGGATTTCCTACCAAGGAATATCTTGCGCGCGGACTTGCGCTGATGCGAAAAAAGAAGATGTGATATTGCTGGTTGTTATATGTGCCGTGTCATTAGAACAGCTCTCACATGGGAAGAGAAGGTGTAACAAAATTAGAAATTACCGATATTCACATGAAATATTGGAAAAAATCACACATTTGAAGAATACAATACATGTTCTCTTCCAGAGTGAGAGTTGTTCTAAAGATTCGAGAAAAAAACGGCCAATCCGGCCAATCTCAAACGACGCGGGCGGTGCCTCTGCTGAAGGATTATGTATGATCCTGTTATAATCCTTGGCCACTGACACTAGTGCAATTTTACATTTGATGTTCTGTTCATAAATACGAAATATAAATACGGAACTAAAGGAAATAAGATAGTACAGTTGTAGTTGAGATCTGGAGAAACTTCTGTTGTTGCTCTTTTTCTGTTAAAAAACTAAATCATAGAGGGCTTAGTCGTTTCTCTCATTAGACTGCCATTCTGGTCACAAAATATATTTTTTCTACAGCCGCGTGCAAAATAACTAATTACTAAATTGAAATGAAATCGCAAAATCGACGAATGCCGTGGATCCTTATTTTGCGCTCTAGCGCGAACATGGAAAAGAAAAATCTCACTTTTTCCGTCGAGTGTGCTATGAATGGTCATGGAAAGCGAAGATAAATAAATGACAGTCGTGTGTTTGTTACAGTTTGTTGCTGGCAATCCTTTTCTAAATATGCCTGAAGCCCGAATATAATATGTCAAAACTGACAGTCATTTGCAAATTTCAGAATAAGTATAGAGAAAAATGTGGATTTAATTTTAAAAAATGCGGCTGTAGAAAAAGTTCTGTGTGTTTTTCGAGCGCAAAGTAAGATTGCCGTTTTCGAAAGATTACTGCGCTCCGCTACGCGTCGCGCAGTAACATTCTTTCTCAAGCGGCAATTTGTTACTTTGCGCTCTAAATACACAAATAACTATTTTCTTCAAACGTCAGTAAATCCGTCATTACTCTACTGTGTAGGCGGCCGTGAAGTTTCATTAGCGGCTAGGTCACGCCAGTCTGAAACGTTCCCGATGACGAAATACTGCGTGCGATGCCTCCCTCTCTCTCTTATGACTCCAACGCCATCTAGTGTATGTGATGTTGACTCGAGCGATTGTATTCGCGCTAGGTCTTCTTGATGCAATGATGCAATCAGTATTCAGCATAAGCCGTGGTGGTCCAGAGGTTTAGATGCTTGGGTCTCGATTCTGTGGATATCGGCGACGGCGGCCGGCTTGGGTTCGAACCCCGTTGCTTTTTTTTATTTTTTTTACGGTTAAGTTTCTAAACAGTTTTATTCTTGATTTTGGGTATGCCATGGGTTAGTTTTGGTTAGCAAACAGTTTTTTTCTTGAATTTAGGTATGTCTTGTGTTACGTTTGGGTTAGCCTCTGGTTAGTTTCCTTTTCTTGAGCCCCCGTAGCGAGCGGAGGGCCATACGAAAGGTGAAATATTACTTATTGTAATACGTGCCCCTACTTTGGATGCACTTTTTACGAAATATACAGCAGCTTGCATGTGTTTCCTCGAATAAATAATAACACAATCGTGTCGGGAACGATTCAGACCGGCGCGACCTAGCCACTGGTTGAAGCTTCGTTTTTCCTCCGCCGGAGCTTTACTTTCCACTTTTTCGCCGGCGGAGGTAAAAGTGTTGTCATAGCAACATAGGCATTATAAGATCCTTTACACAAATAATGCACTATGTAAAAATCGGCCTTTCCTATTGGTCGATCCGCATGGCCCTCCGCTCGCTTCGCTCGCTACGGAGGCCCAAGACAAGGAAACTAACCAGGTGCTAACCCAAACTAACCCAAGACATTCCCAAAATCAAGGAAAAACTGTTTAGAAACATAATCTTTAAAAAATAATAAAAAAAGCAGCGGGCTTTGAACCCTGGCCGTTCAGGTGAGAACCAGTTGTCTAAACCTCTACACCACGAGAGCTCTTGACAGAAATCGATTGCATCACGAAGACACTTGTAATACGAGATGGATCGACCAATAGGAGAGGTCGATTTTTACATAGTGCACTATTTGTGTAAAGGATCTTAAAATGCGCAACATAGATACAAACAAACAACAAAGTAAGCGTCAACAACTCAAGATTTATTAAACTAAAATTTGTATTTATCACTCAATTTGTGCACTGCATTTCTAAAAATCAGTAATTTATGAACAAACTGGTTATTATTTAATCGAACTTACTCAATAACTGCTTATCAATACGGAATTAAAACGCAATCGGAGACGCAATTTTTAAAAAAATAATTATTGTTGACAGTGTCCACTGACAGCTTTATGTTACATTACTATGGCAACAACCTGTGCCTATTCACCGACACCGGTCTAAGCCGCCTTGCGAACCCACTTATCTTTAATAATAATTATTATTAATATTAAAAAGAGATGTTTTTGCATCAATTTGTCGACATTTGAAGAAAAACAGCATATTTTATTTGGAGGAAAAGTTACTTTTCCTCCATATAAAATAATATACTATTTTTTACTACTAACAATCATCATTATTTACTCCATTCCTCAAATGAGAAGTAACATTTCTCACCCTAGGTAAATAATAATATTAAAAAAAACCTAGGTCAATAATGAAACGGAAAATGTCATTTAAGTTTCAACTTGTTAGTTTGACAACTAGTTGTCATTTCGGATTATTTGAAAAGTGAGTAGCAAATGATTAATTTAAAAATCTAGTCAATTCAAATAATGATAAGGATTGTATCAGTGCTATTAGTAAAAAAATATATACAGTATGACTCACTTTTCATGACTCCCCATAGTATTCTTATCAATAATGCGATTTTGTCAAAATTTAGATGGAAAGAAGGTACAATGGCATTTAAAATTAAATTCATTCTGTCAGTTAGACAACTGAAATTCCAGGCTACCTGATATTTCGAACTATTTGAAAAATAAGTAGAAAATGACTAATATAAAAATCAAATCGAATCAAATATGGTAATATATCAGTATTAGTAGTAAAAAAATAGTATATTATTTTATATGGAGGAAAAGTAACTTTTCCTCCACATAAAATATGCTGTTTTTTCTTCAAATGTCGACAAATTAATGCAAAAAGTCTCTTTTTAATAGTAATAATTATTATTATTAACGATAAGTGGGTTCGCAAGGCGGCTTAGACCGGTGCGGTGTCGGTGAATAGGCTCAGGTTGTTGCTATAGTAATGTAACATAAAGCTGTCATTGGACACTGTCAACAATAATTATATTTTTAAAATTGCGTGTTCGAATGCGTTTTAATTCCGTATTGACAAGCAGTTATTGGGTAAGTTCGATTAAATAATAACCAATTTGTTCCAAAATTAGTGATTTTTAGAAATGCAGTCACACATTGAGTGATAAATACAAATTTTAGTTTAATAACTCTTGAGTTGTTGACGCTTATTTTGATGTTTGTTTGTATTGTATCTATGTTGCTATGATAACACTTTTACCTCCGCCGGCGGAAGAGTGAAAAGTAAAGCTCCGGCGGAGGAAAAACGAAACTTCACTGCCGCCTACACAGTCGAGTAATGACGGATTTACTGACGTTTGAAGAAAAAAATCTATATATACCTCGGTTGAGAAGGCCATTATAACCGCTACGCGCCTCAGGATATAAAAGTGCTCGGTAATTAATGGCTTACTTCTCAACCTAGGTATATAATATACTATTTGCTATTTTGATATCATAAAGAAGTCTTTTCGATACGCAAAGTAGTATCGAAAAGAAGCTCTTTTCGACACTACTTTTGTTGACTGGTTGCTATGATATTAACAAAATTGTTCAATGTCAATGCTCACTAGCAAAAATTTCGATACCGTTTTGAATGGGATTCCTAATAATACAGACGTCAAAAGTGACAAGATGGCCGCATAGAGGAATATAAAAGCTCTGTTCCAACTGAGCAAGAAACCGTACATTAGACGGTAATTTCCAGTGGCATAATTCGTTTATCAACATGACAGGTATTTATCACCTTCAAAAATGAAATTGACAACTAGAAATGATGGTCCCTCGTACGATTTTCTAGTCGGTTGGAACAAAGCTATTATATTCCTCTATGGATGGCCGTCCAAAAGCAATTTTTCGCGAGGTTAATCCAGCATAAACGGTTTAGGTTTTGAGCATAATCTAACGTTTTCGCGACATAACATGAAGTAGGGGAAATGTTGATGACGTCATCGTTAGGTTAGCCAAGCATAATCCGGTCTGGCGCAGGTTTTGCTTGGGTTATGTCACAGCTTATACCGTACCGAATCAGTTATTTAACTCTCCACGTGTTTTGAAGCAATAAAATCCAACCAATAGGAGCATTTTCCTCATATTCTGGGCGTCTGCAACGAGCTGAATTATATGAGGGCGAATTCGTTTATTTATGAATAACAGTACTGGTCTGGTGTCCAATGTAGTGTTATCTTTTTCTATTACAACAGTTTGCCGAATCGAAGAGACATAAACAGGTGCCGCACCTGGTTGAGTCGGAAACTGAACACACCGCACAGCGTTGGACTCTCGATTTTTTGACAAGAACCAGCAGGTTACGTTCTTAGATTGGATTGTTTGCGTGATATTATTTGTGCTAGATTAGTTATTTATTTAAGTGTGTTAAGTTTTTGGATATTTAATCATTAGTGTTTTCATTGTTAACCATGGTCGTACGTTGTTTTATCTGCAAAGGGTACAAGAAAGACAATCCAGCTTCAGGATATTTTAGTTTTCCGAAAGATGAAAAGTTGTAAGTAGATGTTTACGTTAAGTATTGACATTAAAGTATAGTTCATTCATATCACATTGCATGATAAATTAATACTCTACGTCGATAATTGTTTGGCTCCCTTCTGCAGGAAGTTTAACTTTTTAAACTTGAGACATAAATTGTAGTTTTGTCTAGCCTCTTAGCATCCCATAATAAAGGCAACCAATTTAGAACCGTCACATTAATATTATAAAGGTTGTATGTAAATTTAATTAGAAATAAGTAGTGAACAATGTCACATACCTACAACTATATAAATGGCTTCGAGTGACGAAATATCAATTTATTAAGGCCGTTTAATTTGATCACATTTTTGATAAAATTTCTGCCCGTAGTAATCTTTCGAAAACGGCAATCTTACTTTGCGCTCGAAAAACACACAGAACTTTTTCTACAGCCGCATTTTTTAAAATTGAATGCACATTTTCCTCTATACTTATTCTGAAATTTGCAAATGACTATATGTTTTGACATATTATATTCGGGCTTCGGGCATATTAAGAACAGGATTGCCAGCAACAAACTGTAACAAACGCACGACTGTCATTTATTTATCTTCGGTTTCCATGACCATTCATAGCATACTCGACGAAAAAAGTGAGAATTTTCTTTTCCATGTTCGCGCTAGAGCGCAAAATAAGGATCCATGCACGGCATTCGTCGATTTTGCGATATCATTTGAGTTTAGTAATTAGTTATTTTGCGCGCGGCTGTAGAAAATAGTTATTTATGCAACAAGTGTGTAAAGTGATCCTTTTTTATGAATGGGATATTGACAATCCCATGAATAGAAAAAGGGTATTTTACACATGAGTAGCATACAAATTTTTTTCTACTACCGAAAAATATATGAAAACTAAAATATTTTTAAATTACTTTACGCACTAGTGCGTAAAATATATGATTTTTCGCACTGCACTAAATGTCAAAAATATGTCAGATTTACTTTACGCACTAGTGCGTAAAGTAATTTATTTTACGCACTGCACGTTAAAAAGGCATATTTTACGAATCTTAGAGAGTGCGTAAAGTGAGAATTTTACGCACGGTAGTAGAAAAAATCTATTATAAAACCTTTCTTTAAGAGCCATTATTCTATCGTGTTTATTGCTATATAGTTTTTGTTTTTGCTATATACATGCAGGGGTATTTGCTGTACTCTCTTGTCAAAGGCTGTACTCGTTTAAAAGGAACGATACCTCGGATCTCGACATTTATAGTACATACTAGTTAAATCATGATATTAAAAAAAATTTAAGTAACAAAAAATAAAAACTTGAAAACCGTTGTTTACCACATTGTTTTTTCGATATTTGAAGTTATACCAGACCAAAATATTTGTTCTGCGTAACTTTAGGCGCATTTTTGATAGAAAAATAAAGACCAGTTCTAAATTTTCTGCTCACATTTCTTATATCAAATTTGATCGCAAACATATGTGTTTGCAATAGTGCTGGCAACCGAAGACGGTTTTTCGGATAGTCGGTTAACCGGTTTCGGATTATCCGCAGTTTTTCAAAAAACCGAAACCGGTTAACCGGATACTCGGTTAACAGATTACGCGATTTCTCGTTTAACCGGTTAATCGATTAACCGAATAACCGGTTTCTCGGCTAACCGGTTAATCGATTATTCGATTATCTAGTTACATGACACTGGGCCACCGGGTTCTCAAGTAATGGTAAAAAAGATAGAAAGTAAAGTAAAAACTGGGTATTTGGAATGGTAACATACCACATACCTACTGGACGGTGATTATATTTGGAGATGCTTTTAGAGGGCGATTGAAAAATAATATCTACCTTTAATAGAATACCTTTATATTTATTTAAGTTTTAAAAAATTGTAATATTTTTTCTGCTCAGAATTTATATCGATTGTAATTTTTAATAAACAATATTTTTAATTTAATTATTACCTTGGGGTTTATTTCAATAACGACCAAAAACTGGAATAAATTTGGTTCACTAGAATTTAATGATTGTGCCCTAATCGGCAGGGAAACTGAACTAATGGAAGTATGCTTAAGAACAAATTATAAATTATGTTTAGCCTATGATGACTGTGTATTAACCGATTAACCGGTTATCCGATTAACCGGCTATCCGATTAACCGGTTAACCGGTTATCCGGATACCCGGTTTTCACTATTATTCGAATACCCGGTTTTATCCGAAACCGGTTTTTAAGAAAACCGAATAACCGGTTTCAACTTTTCACGGTTTTTGCCAGCACTAGTTTGCAACATGTAAAAATATTTAATATTATTTCTGTTCCCATAAATGTTATCAAAAATATGATCGTGTCAAACAGCCTTTATAGGAGAATTAGTTCAAAGGATACCAAGTATATATACGTAATATTTTAAATTTTTTAATATTTATTTATAGGTGTGCCTTATGGTTTGAAGTGATTAATCAGCCAAGACTACTCGGGCATACTTCTGAATTTTGCCATACAAACTTAAGGGTTTGTTCAAAACACTTTCGTCCACAAGATGTTATGTCAAATAAAATAAGGAAAAGGCTTCATCCTGAAGCTATTCCAATTTGTAACATTGACAATTCCGGTGGCACCGAGGCCGGAGGTACGTAATAGCAGATACAACATAATAATTTAAAAAGAAATATGCGAACTGCTGTTGTTTTATAAATATTTCATAGGAAGCTAATATTGAGTGTAATTATGTATTTTTTTAGAATACAGTCAGACCAGCTCTTTTCAAACTGACCAAGTAAGATCGCCGCCACAGCCCGCTGTTGTTTTGAGGGAACCTTCCCCACAGCCATCAACTTCAAAGGGAAATTATCCACCACATAAAGGTAAGTAATTATACTTGTCAATAAAAATATGAAAGATGCAAACTGCTGTTGTTTTATAATAGTATATTATGATATGAGTGTATAAGAGGGCCTTTAAAGCACCGCGACATATTTGAAAACACGACGCGCAGCGGAGTGTTTTGCAAGTCGCAAGGGCTTTAAAGGCCTCTTATACACGTATATTATACGCTATTTTTTATTACGAATGCATCATAATCTCAAAAATGTTTTAAATATTAAACTTAAGAGATATATTGATGAATATATTAATCTGTCACATATGACATGATCAAATGTTTCTATAGTAACCTTTAAAAAAGTAGGCGCATCATAAACATCATTTTAAGCACGCTGCAGCGTGCGATAATCGTTGATTATGATGCATGCGTAATAAAAAATATTTTTTCTACTACCGTGCGTAAAATACTCGCTTTACGCACTCTCTAAGATTCGTAAAATATGCCTTTTTAATGTGCAGTACGTAAAATAAGTTATTTTATGCACTAGTACTTAAAGTAAATCTGACATATTTTTTGACATTTAGTGCAGTGCGTAAAATAATATATTTTACGCACTAGTGCGTAAAGTAATTTAATAATATTTTTGTTTTTTTATATATTTTTCGGTAGTAGAAAAAAATTTGTATTCTACTTATGTGTAAAGTACCCTTTTTTATTCATGGGATTGTCGCATTCGCCTATGGCTCATGCGCCAATGTTCCCATTCATAAAAAAGGATCACTTTACACACTTGTTGCATAAATAACTATTATAGGTATCTAATATTGAGGGTAATCATGTATTTTTTTAGAATCCAGTCAGACCAGCTCTTTTAAAACTGACCAAGTAAGATCGCCACAGCCCGCTGTTGTTTTGAAGGAAACTTCCCCACAGCCATCAACTTCAAAGGGAAATTATCCACCAAATAAGGGTAAGTAATAATTATAGTTGTCAATAAAAACATATGAAAAATGCGAACTGCTGTTGTTTTATAAATATTTCATAGGAAGCTAATATTGAGTTTAATCATGTATTTTTTTAGAATCCAGTCAGATCAGCTCTTTTCAAACTGACCAAGTAAGATCGCCACAGCCCGCTGTTGTTTTGAGGGAAGCTTCCCCACAGCCATCAACTCCAAAGGGAAATTATCCACCACATAAAGGTAAGTAATTATACTTCAATAAAATATATGAAAAATGCAATGCAAACTGCTGTTGTTTTATAAAATATTTTATACGAATCTAATATTGAGTGTAATCATGCATGTTTTAAAGTCCAGTCAGACCAGCTCTTTTGAAACTGACTGTATTTATACAGAGTGTTCCTAAATATCATGTACATACGGAAGGGAGTAGTTATTTGGCTTATTTCATGACTAAAAGTTCATATAAACATAGCCTGGAAAGTATTGCTATAACATAAAACATAAAAAAACGTTTTTTTTAATACCATCTGAATATCTTTTTTTTTTTAAATTTGACAACGTTCGTAGTTATAAGCTAACCCAAACTAAAATATAATTAGAGGGCAGTTTAAGGAAAATTATTAACAACAAAATGTACGCCACTGGCTTTTTTCTCGTTTTGTGTTTTTTTCGGATTAGGAAACTAAATATACCACTTGCTATTTTTTTCCCTTTGTTTTCAGACATTTCTACTTCTACTTCTAGTTCCCTCTCTGCAAGTACGCCTCGGAAATTGAATTTAAAGAGAAAGATCAAGTTCTTGGAACAGAAAGTGCGTAGAAACCGACGCTCTAGACCAATGGAGAGCCCAATTCGTCAGATTAGAAGTGAGGATGTTGCTGAATTTTTCGCCAAGAATTATAACCCCCAAGTGGCAAATTTTATTAAAATGAAAATGAGCTTGTTCAATACAAAACCGAAAGGAGCCCGGTATACCAATGAGTATAAGCAGTTTGCATTAACACTGTATTTTCTGGGGCCCAAATCTTATAAGTTCTTGGCAAAAACTTTTCGTCTGCCAAGTAAGTCTACCCTGATAAATATTACCAAGAAATGGCCCATTAACCCTGGCTTAAATGATTTCATATTTTATGTTTTGAAAAATCAAGTAAATAGTATGGTTGACAATAGCAAAGACTGTATTCTATGTCTAGATGAGATGTCGCTCCATAGCAATTTTCATTACAATATTTCCTCGGATGAAGTAATAGGTTTTCATCAAACACTGGATACAAAAACGTTTATGCCAGGTAATAATGCCTTGGTGTTAATGTTAAGGGGCATTAATTACAACTGGAAGCAGCCTTTGGTTTATTTTTTCGTAAATTCAACTTGTCCAGTTGACATTGTTTTTGAAGCCATTAAAAAACTTCAAGCAATTGGGTTAAGAGTGCGAACTGTGATATCAGACCAAGGATCCAATTTTATTAAATTGTCAAATGTTTTGGGAGTTTCTATCGAAACTCCATATTTTCTTGTGGAAACTTCAAAAATTTACTATATGTTTGATATCCCGCATTTACTCAAATCCACAAGAAATAATTTTTTTAAGTATCATTTTTTGTTTAATAATAATCAAACATCCAAAGAATATCTAAATATTTTCTATACTAAGGATAAATTACAATCTTATCGCTTGGCGCCAAAGTTAACAGATGCCCACATTAAACCCACAAACTTTCAAAAAATGAAAGTTAAATATGCCTCACAAGTTTTCAGTGCGACTGTCGCCGCAGCTTTAAATACATATATTTTTTTGGGGGTCCTAAAGTCTGAAGCACAGTTCACAGTCGATTTTATTAGTAAAATGGACAACTTATTTGACTTGTTTAATTCATCTAGATTTAAGGCAACAAAGTATTTTAACAGGCCATTCATGGGTACTGATTATCAAATTAAATTTTTAAATGAAATGTGCTATTTATTTGATAATCTTAAAGTGGTTGACAATAAAGGCAAAGAAATTAGGGTTAAGTTTGTTTATGGGTGGAGGTTGGCAATTTCGTCATTTCTACACCTCTGGGACGATTTAAAATCAAATAATAATATAAATTTTATTTTGACAAGGAGAATTAATCAGGATTGTTTAGAAAATTTTTTTGGTAAAATACGCCAGCAAAATGGTAACAGTCAAAATCCAACTCCGATTCAATTCGTCAGAACCTTCAAAAAAATGTTTGCAACTCAATATTTTGATCAGTCTGATGGAACTAACTGTTTAGAAGAATTTGATCAGATTTTGATGCAACTAACTCCGGAAAAAGTCAAATCATATGAAATTGTTTTTAGCCAAGGGACACATTTTGATCGGATAATTTTAGATACTACAGATTATCGGCAGTTAGACATGAAGCAAAAAAATGCGTTTTTTTATGTTGGAGGGTATTTTATTAAAAAATGTTTAGAGAAGCATTCCTGTGAGATTTGTGAGGGATATTCAAAAAAAACTCAAGAACTGTCTGATCATGCACTCTATACCCATTTTAGAGCGTACCGTAATGCAGCAAATAATGTATTTGGCAACCTCAGGTCTCCAGATCAGACTTTTTTTGAGTTTTTTGGATCCTGCGAAAATCTATTTGTCCGCCATTTTAAAGATTTTGCCATTTTACCAAATGTTGGCACAAAAATAAGGGAAAAAATTTTAGAACTACCTTTGCAGCATCCCTGTAAAAACTTCCCGAAAACTTATTTTGCATCTCTATTTACCAGAACAAGGATATTTTACACCCTAAAATTTTTAAACAGAGATTTGCTTGCACCGAAAACAAAAAAATCACAAAAACTTAATATTCTTCAACACTTATAGGCTTTTAATTTATTCGTCATCACCATCATCATCATAAGCAGCCTAGATGTGTCCACTCCTGAACATAGGCCTCCACTTCCAATTTCCATCTTTGACGGTCTTGTGCAATGTGTTGTCATCCTCTCCCTGCTTTCAGGTAAATGTCATCCATCCACCTTTTCTGGGGTCTCCCTTTGCCACGCTTGTGTGTTCTTGGTCTCCACTGCATGACTTTTTCTGTCCATCTGTTGTTCGGTTGCCTCACCACGTGGCCTGCCCATCTCCACTTTGCTTCCGCTATGCACCGAATCACGTCGTGCACACCCGTGCGTCGACGAATGTCGTAGTTATTTATCTTGTCTCTCAGACTAATGCCTAGCATTGCGCGTTCTATGGCCCTCTGAGTGACTCTCAGTTTGATTGCACCAGACCGTACGTCAGTACAGGGAGTATGCACATGTCATGCACTTTTCTTTTCATGTTTACAGGAATATCTGGATTTTTCTGGATAAAGTGTAGCTTTCCAAATGCTGCCCAGGTCATGCTCACTCTTCTGGCAATTTCAGCCTTTTGGTTCTCTTTCCCAAGTTTGATCTGGTGCCCCAGATAGACGTATTCGTCTACCTTTTCTATTTCTTGGCCTTCGATGGTAAGTAGGTTTGCCCCACTTAGATTCATAAACTTGGTTTTTGCGGTATTGATCTCTAGTCCTACCTCCTGCGATGCTAGCTTTAGTTGTATCATTACTTTTAGTTCATCGAGTGTTTTGCCGATTAGGACGATGTCGTCGGCGAACCTTAGATGGTTTAGATATTTGCCATCCACATTCACGTCTTTGTTTTCACATGATAAAGTTTTAAATATATCTTCCATGGCTAGGGTGAAAAGCTTGGAAGAAATGGTGTCACCCTGTCTTACGCCTCTTCTTATGCGCATTTTGTCCGTGATCATGTCGTTTTCGAACTTTACTGGGAATGTGGCATTCTCGTAGATATGTTTCAGCAGGTTTATGTATCTTGAGTCAATCCGTGCGTTTTCCATTGCTTTAAATATTGCACTTAGGTGTATGGAATCAAAGGCCTTACTGTAGTCGATAAAAGCCATATGTATTCAGTGCATTTTTCTATAAGTGTGTGAATTGTTTGAAGGTGATCTGTGGTGCTATATCCCTTCCGAAAACCTGCTTGTTCCTCTGGCTGATATGAGTCCATTTTTGATGTTAGCCTGTTTTTTATAATTTTTGTAAGAAGTTTATACGGATGTGGAAGCAAGCTAATGGGTCTATAGTTTTCTATTGAATTTTTATCACCTTTTTTGTAGAGTATGACGACCTGTGCGTTGTTCCACGATTGGGGGATTTGACTTGTCTCAACGCATCTGTACTGCTTTTAGCCCATTTTCTCCTCCTAGTCTTAATATTTATGTTGTAATTCCGTCCTCCCCAGCAGCTCTTCCGGATTTAAGCTGTGAGAGTGCAAGTGTTATCTCCGAGATGGTGATTTCTGGTATGGACATCTTGGTTGTGGTGTGGTGCTGAGTAAAGTTCCTTATAGTACGATGATTGTTATAATCTTAGTTCTTTCGTGTTGTATGTTTCCATCCTTATCCTTCATTTGGTGGTTTCTTATTTTACCTTTTTGTTGCGACTGCTTAAGGATCTTCATGCTTTTGTTGTTTTCTATGACCTCTTTTATTTTTTTGGTGTTGTAACTTCTTAGGTCCTGTCTAATTTTCTTTGAGATGTTTCGGTTCATTTCGGTGTATTCAGGTGAATCTCTATGCAGACTCCCTCTCTCCGCTATCATTTTGCGATTATCCGGCTTAACCTTTGAATTTTGAGGAGTGGTTCGATAGTATAGTTTTTTAATGACTGTATGTATGTCATTTTTAATCTTTTCTGCCAAGCAGCCGATTGTGGCATTGCTGGGTTCTGTCGAGAGTTTTTTGTCCAACTCCCTCTTGTATGTCCCCTCATTTTGTATTAGTTCCACTAGTGTAGGGTAGGGGTTATTCTTTATGAGTTTACTTCTTTCGGCTCTAAAATTTAATTTAACCGTTGCTCTAATTAGTCGGTTATCGCTGTTCGTGTCGGATTTATTAAGTACCGAGACGTCAATTACTATGTATTTCTTGTTAGTGAGTATAGTTAGTGATTTCGTTTTTGTATGCTGAGTTCGGGCGTCGCCACGTCCATCTTCTACTAACGAATTTATTAAAGAAGGAGCTCATGCAGAATAGATTTTCGCTTTGTAGAAAGTTGATTAATGTTTCTCCCCGCGAGTTGCGTTCACCCATTCCGAATTTTCCGACTTGTGGTATTTGTAAACCCTTTAGGTCGCCCATTTTGGCATTGAAATCATCAGTGATAAGAGTGTATTGCGTCTTTTCTAACTTAATTGAATGGCTGTTCTTAGGTCTTCGTAGCGTTGCTCGATTTCTTCCTCTGCATGGTGCTGTACTTGTTGGTGCGTATACGTGCACTACCTGAAGCTTGTATCTTGATGAAAGTTTTAAGGTGATGTAGATAACTCTTTCTGATATTGATTTCATTTCTGTAACCAAGTGTTTGATACTTTTATTTATCAGAAGTGCTACCCCTCCTATGTGTGAGGTAGTTGATTTATTGTTCTGATAAATGTCATGACCTGATTTAAGTGTGGTGCATTCTTCGTTTAGTTGTCTGGTTTCGCAGAGACCCAGAATGTCCCATTTTATTTTTGAGAGTTCCTCTTCCAGTTCAAAAAGTTTATCTTGGTCCTTTAGCGTTCGAATGTTATATGTCAAAATATAGAGTGTTATGCAGTGTGACGATTTTTTGCCTCCCCCAGAATCCTTGAGGCAGACCCCGGTAGGGGTGCGGGATTGGCCCGCCTGGGGTAACTTTCCGTGCGTTTTAAAGCTCGTCATGGTTTTTAGGGGGTGTATGGCCATTTTCTCTTCCACGCTGGCTGGACGGGTTGGAAGTTTTTATTTAGCCGCTCCTAACATGGAGACGCTGTTTGCAGCCGCACAATCTGGGTCAGACGCTGCGCTGTGTGGGGACCTTCTTAGCCTTAACCTCTTCGAGACTTTACCGGCATGGGTGACCTTACCAGTAGCTACGCTACCGCCGGCCTCGCTCTCAGGGTATTTAAGGTTACTGAGCCCTCTCACCATCGACAAGGTGAATGTCCCCCGAGATGTCCCCCTATTAGTATAACGGAAAACAACCATACATTAAACTACAAACAAACAAGAAGATAAAAAACTAAACCAAACCAGCAAAGGTTGGAATTTCATGAATTGATTTATATTTAAAAAAATAACATTGCTGTAAATGATAAATTAGACATTAAAAATTAAGCCAAATTTAGCATCAGTTAGCATAAGTTTTGCATTTGCATAATTTTGATTTTAAAAAAATTTATATTATTTATGTATAACAAAGTTATAATGTAAAACAAACACTGTGGCAACTGGCAAGGAACCAGATAAGTCATATTTCTAGAGTTTAATTTTTTTTCTCCATCGTAAAACTAGATACTGGATACTGTTTTTGACACACGGTTACCCTTGTAGTTATTATTTGTTTATGCCATTAAAAATTGTTGGTCAATCTTATTCAGTGGTTCTAGCAATTTATAGGTATTATTTTACTAAGTTAGTCATTTAACTGTACTTACTTGACACCTTACTTGTACTTACTTTAACTGTACTGTACTTACGGGTACTATGAAACTTCTTAAGGTATAATTTTGTTTACTTTATATCTTGAGTGTACGTTATCTGGGACTGAGAAGTATAATATTATAAAAGTTTAGTTTTTATTTATTTATTGCTGCTATGCGCGATTCTTCTGCATATGTAATAATTATTTAAATTTTATTTAACAAACTGTACTTGAATTTGTTTTTTGTTTGGTCATTTGCCCATATATGTTTTCATTAAATATGTAATATAATAAATAATATAAATAATATACACCATATTTCTAACCTGACTATCACTGATTAAAACCCCTACCTACCAAGAATAATCAATCAATTGATTATTGGACTTATGCGCTTCAATATCAACATTGAACCATTTTGTTAATAAAAGTTTTTAAATACATAATTTGTGTTATTTATTCCACTTCCTTAAACCCACCTACCTATCTACCAACTTAAACTCCTATTGGTTGGTAAAAAATAAAAATAAAATTCATAATAGTTTTAATTAGATACCTCGTATACGTTTAATAAACAATTCGTTCAGTATTTAACTATCATATTAGGGGGTTTTGAAAATAATGACCGGTAAGTAATTGTTTTTATAAGTATTAGGACATATTGTCTAACATATTATTATGATTATTATGACGTTCTTTAAGAGATTTTAGTAAAATTATGTGACAGAAATGTTTATTATAAAAAATTATTGCACTATTTATTAATAGTTAAATGAAAGAGCATATTTTATATAAATACTTAATTAGTTAAACAGAGTAATATATTTTTAATTTGAGCACCCTCTATTATATTGCATTTACGAGTATATAACTTGAAAAATTCTAAGAATACATATTGCATGGTTTTATACCCTTCCCAATTTTAAACAATTTGTTGTCGGAATAAATATATTGTATAGCCTCTGAAAATTGATATTCTATGTTCATATCAAAATATTTATATATTTATATACACTTATAAACACCCATATTCATGGTTATGTATAAATGACTGATCATTCTCGATCACGTTTACCAGATATCTTTTTTTATCAATTTCACTTACATATCATGTTTAATTTAATTTACCAAAAATGTAAACTAAATTAAATCCAGTCCGTCTCTGTTGAGTTCCAGCTGGCCATTAAAACCTAACATTTTTAATGTATGAAGGGCATGCGCGAAAAATGAGGAAAGCATGAAAAAGTCAAATCTGGCTTCAACGACATCAAAGGAGCCGACGTAGAGTTAACTAACTGATTCGGTACGGTATAAGCTGTGGTTATGTCATTTGCATCAGACAGAACCAGCGTTTTCGCCAACAAAACCGAAGTATCTCCAGTGTATCATACATTTATGTTGGTGGGGATAGGCATATGACGTATAAAGGTTAATTCATCATAAATTAGCATAATCTAAACCCAAGTCGCGAAAAATTCCTTCAACTTTTGATCGCGACTTGAATAAATTAATGTTATTCATTAAAAAACGTGCAAAATAGAAAAAATAGTATAAAATACACGTTTTAAAAGACATATAGCGCACTCGCACGTTAGGAAACTCCCCGCAAGCGGGTCGTTTCCTAATTTCGTGCTCGTGCGATAAAATATGCTCTTTTAAAACTAGTATCTTAATATACTAATCTGTTTTATTTCCATTAAATTTATATCATTTGTGCTATTTAATTCTCTTTTAATGTCAAACTTGACAGTCACGAAAATAAAACATTAGCAAACACAAAAACCAGTCAACTTTTTTTGGGTAGAATTTCATATTGTTTGACGCTTTAAAGCAGTATCAAATTTCCACTATTACACTAACCACACCAATGAACAGCGTACAATTGTAGCCCCAATGGAATATCTTACTGCCGTTTTCCGACATGAATTAAGTTCGAATACTAAAGAGTCAATTACTTTGCGCGAATTTACTAGCTAGTCGCTGGCGACACAAATCTCCCGCTAGTAATCGAGTTTAAACTCGTCAGTCGTCAGCGACTGTCAATTACACACAGCGACTAAAACGCAGTGAATTCTATGCTCGATCAGGTTAAAGGCGCTTATTCCGTGCGGAAATGAAGTGAAACGCGACCAAAAGCGGCGGTCGTTAATGTCATCTTTTTCCTCGATTTGCTCTAACATTTTTACAGGCACTTGACTTGGATTTTCCTTTTAAATACACAGACCTCGTGACATTCAAATTTTCAGAGCAAATCGAGGAGAAAGATGACATTAACGAACGCCGCTAATGTCGTAGATTTCTTTAAAATGTATGAGCAATATCTTTTGCTGTGGAATATTAAAAATAAGGATTACTGCTATGTGAACTTAAAAGACCAAGTTTTTAAACATAATATGTGGAAACAAAAAGACTGGTTACGGGAATGGATGGAAAGCCGTTAAATGTGAAAATTAACAATTTGAATGACGTTTATTCAAAGCGAAATAGCAGATATAGCAAAAAACCGAAGAGATTGTGACGAACCAATGTCCAGCCCCTGAACTACTTAAATTTGATTCAACAATTGTTTTAAAAATTATTTTTAACTGTTCCAAAATTAAACTAAGTCTCGAAGTAAGTCATCAAGGGGGAGAACGTTCCATTAAAATAATAAAATTATTTTATAAACAAGATGTAAAAACAAATTGAAGTCTAACTTTCAAGAAGTAATGACAGATTCGCGAAAAAGGGGTTAATCATTTTGCCTAATAAAAGAATACGAAAAGTAACTAACACACCTTGATTAAAAATAAAACCACTTACCATTGGAATATATTTCAATATATGTGTTGTGTGGTTAACTTCACACGATACGGAATCCGATTTTAAAACACGGGGGACTTGTACTTTAGATTTTTTTTGACTGCATGTTATCACGCAAGTAGAGAAAACTAACTTCAAGAAATAGCTATACACAAAACGCAAGCCTCAAAAACCAGGTCCCCCAAACTATGTTTTAAAAAGAAAACGATTGGCCAGGGGGCGTTTCTAATAAGAAAGATTTCCAAACCCAGCCAATTGAAACGAAAACAAAAAAGTCATGACTTCAAAAGTTCAATTACCGCTTGGTACTTAAAAACCATGAGTGATCTAATTTCTGTGACGAACCTAAGTTTGGAATGTAAAATTTTGAACACTTGGGGGATTGGAATTTACAAAACAAGTTTCAACTCGAATAGCTGTTTTCGGCGAAAATTGGAGCGTTTTACGTCATACCACCTTGCACGTGTTTTTCTTGCCGCAGGTGTGCAAATTCCGGATTTTTCTGGGAACAAACAAGTTGAAAAAGTTGCTATAAAGCAAGAAATTATCGGGGTAAACGATAGTCTGACAAGAAACTTCACTTGCAGTACGTCGTAATGTCCAAGTGGGACTCGGGAAATTTTGAAAGTCTAAATTAAAACTTCACTTGTAGTACGTCGTAATGTCCATTAGAGACTCGGGTAAATTTTAAAAACAATTTAATTTTCAAGTCTGTATTGCCCAAACCGAACATAGTGTCTCACAGTTTTAGAGACTCCTGGAAGTAACTAAGTAATTAAGCAAATTCATGTCGTCGGCTCGAAAAATAGAGCAAAGAAACGCTGTTTGAAACTATTCACTCAACAAATAAGCAGGTTGTCAACAGAAGCTATTAAGGCTACAGAAGCAGGTTCTGGCATAACGTTGAGTCTTAGGCAGTAAGTGTAATTTTAAGATCATAATGCTTAGAGTGCCTGTATATTTGATAATATTGTCTTGTTGTATGTACTCGAGAATTTAATGAGTATTCCATTAAACCATTCAGGGCTAATGTCATACTGTAATTTTATCCGGTAGTAAAAGTTAATCGAGTATATAATTATATCATCTTGTATTTTATTTAGTAGAAATTGTAGAATTGTTTTTACCATAAGCCAGGAAATAATTAATCTTCAGGAAGTGTATGAATACAAACTAAATCACTGCGGAAAAGAGCTATTGTTAGTTGTACTTCTTTTATTAATCCATAATTGCTTGACTGGCTAGTTTTTACTTATTATGCTCTCAGATAAAATATAATCCTCTAGGAAAGTTGATACGCGGTAAAAAATTCACAGCGGTTAAATAATAATACTGTGAACTAATTAAAATCATTAATTATATATCACCCTGTAGCAAGTTTGAACTTCAACTTGAAAAATGTTATATAAACATTCACTGTTAATTATAAACAATTTGAGCGGTCGTCATCAGCATTTTGTAACACATAAATACGCAGGCAAACGCCGAGTTAATCAGACTTTCGGGTCTCTTAAACCGCTCAATTTAGTCGCTGGGCAGTACACAGGTACGTCCACTTCTAGTTGTTCTATCCCACAACCCCCATAACTGATAACACTTATGCACAGGTATAAGGTTGTCAGGTCCTTACCTAACATGGATGAACGTATGCACAGGTATACGGCATTTAGGGGCTACTAAAAGTATAAGAGAGAGTCGAATTTATGAAGTATTAGAACTTCTAGTAAAGGGGTAGTTTTTGGGGAGTTTTAAAAAGTAGTGAAAGTGTCTTAGCCATTTGTGATAAACTTAAAAGACTTACCTTATAAATATCAGAACAAATACCTAAATAAAAGACAACCCGCTCACATAAGCTTTATTAATAAAATAGTGACGTCGCTTGCTAGACAAACTTTGAACTAAGCCTCCCTCGAGAAGACATGCATTTCATATTAATTGGGTATAGTGTAAACTCTTAATTCATCTATAATCTTAAACACGCCTTTATTAGTATACAAGCTAGCCGTTGTTAAGTTTGTTTGTAAATAAACTTGTTATTGTTTTTATCGATGTGTCTCCTTTATTATCTCTTCTCAACTTGACGTAGTGTGTTCCTAAATCCGAGTTACTCTCCTACACGCTAAGTAAGGCGTGTCGTCACAGATAAAAAATACAAATCGTGACAATACCAGTGAAATTTTCTTTTACTGTGCAACGACTGATTGTCTGGCGAACTTTAAATACCATGTCATATCAGAAAATAAGTGACTAGAATTGAGCCAACCACTTTTTAATTAAAAAAATGCTCCCTTTCAATTGTGTGTTCCCTTAAATACGCAATCTCAAAAAGTTGTTTTTATTATTTTAAAACGCAAACTGATTTGGCCTACGTTCATTTAATTATATTAATTATACCTGAGGATAGAATTGAGTGCTGGAAAGAGGAATGAAGTTGTTTTAAACTAGGTGGAGAAATATGTGTAGTTCCCCAAGTGTCTTGGTAAATTATTTTCGACGAAATAGGGTGTCAACACACTGGTACTGCGAACCTGGTTACAGAAAAGGAAAAGAAGTTGAAGAGAAGACCGAAAATATAGTAAGTAAGTGAATAGGGTAAATTGGCGTTCATTACAAAATATATACGCCAAAGCTCGTGTGATTCAACTTTGGCAGCTTTATGCGGGAAGTTTTGTCTACAAGGCATACCCAATCGAATTTGGTAAGTTACCTTATTGAAAAAATAATCCTGTTCTACAATATGTATGTACGAAGTTTACTGTATGATATCAGTCAATGAAATGTGCACATTAGGCTGGAACAGTTAAAAAAGTGTTTTTTTTTTAATTAAATATCCTCAGTTAAATAAAGTTGTATTTTAGGCTTATTCATTCATTGGCGGTTGTAGGTACCTGGAAGACAAAACGGATAAGTATTAGTCCCTTCAAATTAGGAAAATGTAAAGACATTTTCCTAACAGCTATGAGACCTGTAAAAAGTGAAATATTGAGGTTGTCTAAACATGATTGTTCACACCCCATACTTTTGAAAAAAGGTGGTTTTTAGAAATATATCTATATATCTATGTATACATATAATTATATCTGAATTTCAGAGTTTTCTAGCCTTTTTTCTGTTTTCAGTAAAAACTATGCATGTTTAGA
>MU186258.1:71794-86670 GCA_016904865.1 Pissodes strobi | reverse complement strand
TAAACTTAAGTGAACACGATATGGCACCCCCAGATTGAGTCTTTACACATGTAAAAAATAGCAGCGTCGTTATTGCGGCTAACCGCAAAATATGGGCCCTGTACCTCCAAAATGTACTGAAAACAATGGGCGAATTACCTGAAAATTACGACTTTTCTGGATTTTTATGTAAGTGCCGTCTACAACAGCAATGGCCTATAGAATTTCGGGGTTTTTATTATACAAAATATTAGAAAACTCGTTTATATGGTTGCTAATATATTCGTTTCTATTGATGTGCCTATAACCTAAATTAATCAGTATCAAGGCATGTGAGCACTAGTAATGGCACAACTTACTAACTGGCGAGAAATGTAGTTAAACATGGTCCTTAAAAAACCATCAGAGAGTTCTTGTCGTTTTTTTCACACAAAAACATATAAGATCTTTCTTAGAAACTTTTCTTTGACAACCGTAAAGCAATATTGGGTAGCATAACTAGAAAATACCACGAAATAGAACTATTTAACAAAGTTAAAGATATGAATCATTCATCCTTCATCCGAAAAAATTTCTTCGTGATCTAGTAAAGATTGGGAAAAAAGATCTTTAAGACGTCCCAAGAAGAAAGTCAGTTCCTTACCTTTTGGATCATAAGCTCTTTTTATTCCACGCAAACGATCTAATAAAGGTTGAAATAATATTTCTCTTGAATTAAGATGCTCTTTACATACTCATACATGGGGAGGAACATATATTTCCGTTTTTAGAAAAAGATTAGCTCTTAAGCTGCAGGTGATCTTTGAATTTCTCCAAGATAATTATCATACCGCATACAAATCAAGATCTAGCTAGTTTTTAAAAAGTACCTTAAAAACTACGTGGGTATTATATTTAGCAATGACTAGATTGACATCCAGTCAAAAAAGGCATACATAAGAACGTACTTTTTGTGCCCGTTCAATGGCAAGGTGAATGCTATTAACTTTCATGTAGCTATGCTACTTTATAAAAATGTTTGCTCCACCACAAAAAAAAATTAGGATTTTTTTTAACGTTCCCTTTTTCTTATCATCCTCCTGCATTTTTTCAAGAAATGTCCTTCAAATTCAATTTTCAAACCTGGCCACCCTAACCTGTCCCCATATTGTCGTCTTTAATTTCAGAATCAAAAACCGTTAAAAACAGTAATGTTTAAAGTAATCTAACAGACTAAAATACATGCGATTCACATTTTTAAACACGCACTATATAATGATGATTGCCCTTTTTATATTATTTTTTTTTATATACATAAAAGTTATTAAACTACAGATAATGTTCTGCTCAATTCTAGTCTAATTGGTAACGTCTTTTATTTTTACCCTATGGTAACGTTTCCGCGTGCTTATAACGACCTTTAAATAACTTTGTTGAATCATTATATGTTCAGCCATCGCATATTAAAACTTTCATGTGCGGTTATGCGATTCATTGCACTGAAATCACAATATCGACAGCGGATTCCCGGAACAATTACGCTTTGTGGTCGACAGCATTGTTTCGGGCATCAATTCCAAACCACATTATTCATATGCCGATGCCGTTTCGAAAAGTGTTTATTTAATACACATACAATGCTCCCTATCAGCTATACCTTCATTTGAAAAACAGCAGGAATCTATATTTGTATGAGATATAGATACTTACCGTGTGACAATAAATTCTGGAAACACTGAGAACTACACAAAACGTAAAATTTCCGGAAATAACTTAAATTCGAATAATAATTGAATATGTATTTGTCTAGGTTTGGGTAGTAATATTCAAAGTCTACCTTAGCCTCCATTCAAATGGTAAGGACAATGTATTTTTAATGGTAATATTGAAATTGTGAATATGATAGGGGTGATTCGCTTATCCAAATTTCGGGCATGAAAGAAATGCTGTTAGATTTGTTTGTATTTTATTTAAATAATTAGCAAAATCCAAATCACTTAAGTATGAGTTATGTATCTTTAATAATTACCAGCAATATTTATATTATTCTTGTTCCACTTATTTCAAGACTGCGGCTACTTTACCCGATTTTGGTGATCTTTCAGTTACCTTGGGAGTTTGTCAAAAAGATGATCAAAACTCTAGAACGAAACATGGATACAAATTTGCTGGATTTAACCCGAAATTAATTGGAGAAATATTACTATACGATGTACTATGACAATATATAATGATGTCATTCCTATGTGTGCCTTATTTTGAAAATTTAATTAATATTTGATCTAACTCATTTCGAAAACTATATAGACACGAAATTAAGTGACACACTAATCTAGTCACATTCAAACAAATAAAATATTTCTAAATAAATGCGCAACAAAAACTTCACTGCCAAAAGCAAGTATTTTGAATTTTTGATATTTCTCGTTTCCAGTTTGGTAGGCTTCGTGCAATGGCCCTCGTCAGAGTTACCTAATTACCTCACTAAAAATAAGCGAACTTTTACCAAAAAAAAGGCAATTTAAACTGAACTTTATTTATAAGCCTGGCCGAACTAAACATGAACTGCTATCTGGCGTCTTTTGTCTATGCCGATGCCGCTTCCGGCTGTAATATTCCATATTACTTAAAAAATGAGCGAGTCTGCTAGTACTCGAGACACTGATGTGTAAAATCACTGCGCATGGTTATGATATCAAAGCCGTTTACACATTTCCGTCCCCATCCGCATGCACATTTCCGTCCCATTTGCGGAGATATACCCTCATACCGCCGCGTAAGATGTTTACACATCAACAAGTGCTGGAAAGTAGTGCTTTTCATACAAGGAGTCTTTTAGCATGACGCGTTAGCCGATTGCGGAAATCATCTGAAGTTGAAAAAGTACTTTAACACAAGATTAATTTACACAATATTTCCTATGACTACAAAAATAAGAAAAAATTCTCTTTAGATTCTTAGGAAAACGATTAAATATCACACGGCTCTTCAGATCAACTTTGAAGTACTAGTGTAAACACATGTTTCAAGATGCGTGTGATACAAGGCATTTTCTAGCTAAGTTAACTGTTTTTTCCTCATTTTCATAGGTAGTCTTATATTATCGTACAAATTATTGGGTATTGACCATCTAAAAAGGTATAATTTTGATAAAATGGCAAATGCTCCCCTTGAGCAGATTTTTAAGCCCCCCCCTTAAATTCGATTAACGATTCAGAACCACCCTTGTAGAGCCCTCCCTTGTTAGACCGAAGGCCCTAAGTGTGTCAGTCCGACACTGTCGTGGTCCCTGAATCTAATTTGTCAAATACTTTAACTTTTTAAAACTTTGTAATATCAAAAATCTGTAAAACTACACTTGAACAATTTTTATGTTATAAATGCAATTAGATAATAATTAAACACGGGGCGTAGGAAAATAATCCAATGTGGATGTGAATGAAGTTATTTATTATAATACTCTGAAAATTGTTGAGACTTTGAAACGATGAAACTTTAAGAACTAATTAGTTTAAAACATTTCTAAGAACTGATTGTTCTGTATCACAAGAATCCGTTGTCTGTTTCTATTTATTTTATGAAAATAGAACTTTTGCAGTTTGAAAGCAGATATTTGCAAAATTCTTACGGTAACTCCCCGCAAGCGACGTGCACTAAATTTCAGTGTATATAGAGCTATATAGAAGTGCGGAAATTAAACTGAACATTGAGAATACTGTTTGATATGAAATTGAACTAAGAACGTATCTTTAACACAATTATGACCTTAATAAAAATCGATCACGTCAAAAATATGAAATGGTGTATCATAAAAATCTAAATTGTGTATAACAAAATATCAAATTGTTATTATTTCATCAGGTAAAAAAAATATCAATCAGAATTCGTTCTTTCAAAAATCGAGCGGGATATTATCTTACTTAGAGAGTATTGTCAAACAAGTGAGTAAATAATGGCTAGACACATTGACAACTATAACCTATATGTCTTTCAATGTCGCGGTATCTCCGAACATGATGGCTTAGCGATTTACGCTAAAGATAATGTGGCTTGGCGGAACTTTCGATGTGTAACGTACTGGGAACATTAACCCAGGATCGTGAAATGTTGTGCTTTAAAGATTCCAGACAGAAAATAGTTATTTGTTTTAATCTAGGGTGGGCCCGTCGATTTTTTATTTAAGGGGGAACCATTTTTCAGCTTTTTTTATCCCCGTAACTTTCACCCCATAGCTAGGGAAAACACAACCCCCGGAAATTTGAATAGGGGAGAGTGGTCGTGTCATACCTCTGTTTAAAGGTCTAATCGAGTTCTTTATGACTATATTTGACGTCATTATTTTCAACCGCAACGAAATGAGAGCTGGTCAAAAATCCTAGGAATTTGAAGGTCTGGATACAAATTAGATTTAGTTTTTATGTTTTTGTGAAAAAAAAATTGAAGAAATCTCGGACACGGCTATTGCTAATTTGAAAAGGAACTATTTTTCAGCTTTTTCATCCCCATAGTTTTAAAACCCTAGCTGGAAGGAGAACCCCCGAATTTTGAATAGGGGAGGGGGGTGTGACATACCTCTTAAAAGGTGTCATCGAGTTACTTACGACCCTATAATGTAACGTCATTATTTTCATCCTATCTACAGCGTGAGTAATTCAATGGAAAATTTTCAACCTGCCTTTCTCAGGCGTAACGTTTCAAAACACACAAGAAATAAAAATGAAATAATCTCATCGGCATCGGCCGGAATTTTCGTTGGCATAGTATCCTCCTATTGAGATTAATAACTAGCAGGGCAAAAGACGTAAAAAACGAAGTCTAAGTTGTATACAGATCTTCAAATCCCTTACAATTTTGATACGCTGTCATTTCGTTGTGGATTAAAATAATGACGTCAAATTAGAGGCTCATAAAGAACTCGATGACACCTTTAAAAAGATATATGGCACGACCACTTCCTCCTATTCAAAATTCGGTGGTTGTTCTCCTTCCAGCTAGGGGGGGGGGGTTAAAATTACGGGCATAAAATAGCTGAAGAATGGTTCCCCTTCAAATTAGAAATGGACGCGTCCGAGAGTTCTTCCATTTTCTCCACAAAAACATAAAAAAACTAAATTAAATTGTATCCAGGCACTCAAATCCTTAACAACTTTTGACAGGCTGTCATTTCCTTGTGGATGAAAATATTGACGTCAAATTATAGGGTCATAAAAAACTCGAAGACATCTTTAAAAAGAGGCGTCGCACGACCCCTCTACCCTATTCAAATTTCGGGGGTTGTTCTTCCCCAGCTAGGGGATGAAAGTTGTGGGGATGAAAAAAGCTGAAAAATAGTTCTCCCTTAAATCAAAAATCGACGGGTTCGTTATCCATATTTTGATTTTAAAGCCGAAAAATAGAGGTGGAAAGTTTCCATTGGCCCACCCAGACCAACAAGCTCTAATTTAAACGACTTTTTATTTAACTAAAATAATCTTTAGGAGGGTGTTTTAGCTACTAAGAACATTGTGATTCTGGGCAGTGACTTTAATATAGATACACTTGTACGCCGCACACAGGAACAGATTGCCGCAATTAATCGAGACCTAGAGAAAGTTCAAACTTGGGACGAAAGAAATTTGGTCCAGTTGAATGCAGCAAAGACCCACGCAGCCACGTTTACCAAGAGGGCCAATACGGCGCGGCGGGTTCTGACATCATTATGGCAGGATCAACCATTCCTTCATCCTCGTCAATCGCACTATTGTGTGCCTCTGTCAAACAGCAATATTTTCTGTTGCTAACATCGCAAGATCAGCCTCCCAGAAACTTGGTGCAGTATTTCGCAACAAAAAACTGTATACACCGCGCTACAAAGCGCAAATAAGACCATGCTTCGAATATTGCACGCACATCTGGGGTACCGCACCAAAGCACAACCTAAAGCTGTTGGATTCCATACAGAAGAGAGCTATATGTCTCGTCGGCGATCCGGAGTTGACCCGGAATCTGGATAGTATTGAACACCGCAGACATGTGGCCGAGATGTCCCTGTTTTACAGGTGCTTTCACGGCAGATATTCCCAGGATTTGACCCGCCTCATCCCCCCCCCCCCCCCTGGCAACACCTGTCACACAGTCACGAGAGACGGCAAGAGCGCACCAGTTCGTCGTACAACTGGAAAAACCTAGAGCATCGCTTTACAAGAACTCCTTTTTCTGGCGCACTGCATCACTGTGGAATTCATTCTCAGGACATCTGTTTCCTCCTAATTACAACCCACAACTATTCAACAAGCCTGTCAATCAACATTTTCTCGCACATACCGCTAGGATCTCCCTTTGGTGTGTGTGCCACTGCCATGAAAAAAGATCTGAATGGTGATGGTTCGAGTTATTCGTCTTCCATCCGAGAGACATGCTCATTGCTCAACGGGCGCACTTCTCTTCTGTCTCACCCATCTGATTATGTCTTGTGTTTCACATCCCTCTCTTATTTGGGCGTTTGGTATTTTATTCATCAGTTGTTTCCAAAATACCATCTTTGTTCTTCTAAGTTTGGTCTTTTGATATTGCTGATACTTTGTCTTTTGTACCGATATTTTCATGCCAAGTTGCCTTACTGATAAATAGAAGGCGCAAAGCATTTTTGTGAGTCATTTGTCATTTTTATTTCAAGGTTGCTTGTCTAAAATCACAGCGGTGTTCTTGACGTCGCGTCGTTTATTATCCGATCCATAATAATTATAATGAGCAGTCTGTTTATATGGGTAGCAGCCCGGCCAGACTATTGTGTATCAGAGCCCAGTATGAACATAGTTTAAATTAATTTCCCTACGGTGGTGCTGAAAAGTGTACTTTTCAGCTCGATTTTTCGTAGTATGCGGAAAAGCTATTTTTCTGCATAGTGTTCTAAAATCATTTGAACACGTTTTTAAATCTAGCGATTTAACTCGTATTATATTAATATTCCACTCCACTATTGACCGCATTCCAAGAAGCCGCTTAAACACTCTTAGCGCCATCTCTTGTCACAACGATTATCAACTGCATCAACTTAGCTAGATAGTTAAAAGCAGAACGGCTTCGAACAGTACAATCCACCTAGTTCGAAACACAAGTCTACGGTCAGCTACAAGTAGAAACGCATCGAACCAATCACAGTACTTCCTACAGGATAGCCAACTAACCCAACCTGAAACTCCAATCTATAATTTTAGGAGTCCCTAAAATTCCGATATATAATAATCGAATTTTATATTTTATAATATTTTATATCATACTGCACTTTAATGTGCCATTTCCCGGATAGCATTTGAGTCCGCGAAATGATACATTACATCACTAGGCCGGTAAAGTAACTTTACCGGACTGGTATATTTTAACTAACACATGGTTTTTCTGAACGATTTTTATTACAATAAATAATGAGTTATAAATATTACAATAAACGTTACAATAAACTTACTGATATATGTTAAATGTAATACTGCAGTTTGAGTTATTTGAAATATTTACAGAGGCAGCATCAGTTTCAATTACACAATATGAATTAAAAAACTAAACGAAACGTCTCCCTAATAAATCTAAACTTGACCTTTACAGGATATATTTAACCCACTATGTTGGCTGATCGTCCTTGCTTGACGATTGTGTCCGATATAATCCGATAACATACGAGGCGCCCTTTAAATCGGAGTTCTCATCTATCCCTTTCTAATTTGATTGCTCTGTCTTACTGTCGATCATACTGTACTTTAATGTGCTATTTCCCGGATAGCATTTGAGTCCGCGAAATGATACATTACATCACTAGGCCGGTAAAGTAACTTTACCGGACTGGTATATTTTAACTAACACATGGTTTTTCTGAACGATTTTTGTTACAATAAATAATAAGTTATAAATATTACAATAAACGTTACAATAAACTTACTGATACATGTTAAATGTAATACTGCAGTTTGAGTTATTTGAAATATTTACAGAGGCAGCATCAGATACGACTTGGGATTTATCTTTATTAACCAAAGATGATGAAATTTGATTCTGGTGGTGAAGAACTTGGACAAATGTTTCGCCGCCTTGGATCATTCGAGCCACTTTTGTTTTACTTTCCAAGGATTCCTCCACATATTTCTCTGCCACAGAACTGCTTTTCCATCCACCGTGTCGCTTCAGTATGTTAACATCGGCTCCTGCGTTGGCTAAGAAACAATGCCCTGTATACCTTTCAGGATGCTCTAATTTTAAAAACTCGGTGCTCCTCCTATTGAATGGATGCCCACTCGTTGACTCACACATCTACCTTGTCTATACCCAATGAAAAATGCCTTTTCTCGGATGTTTTTTGGGCGTAACCTGCGATATTGACGGAAGATCTTTAGAAAATTTTCTTCGATTACAGTAAACACCCTTTTGATATAAGTTTTGGTGTGGTTGACGTTGACAACCATTTGCCGTCCTGTATCCTGAAGATCCTCATCATTCAAATTGTATAGGTCTTCTCTTCTACACCCCCCTGAGATGCCTAAGAGTGCCACAACCTGAAACAATACAAAATCTTCATAAATATCGTTTCTTCATATAATATAAACGACAAAAAAACACTCTTGATAAAAATTTTTGCTTGTCCGAAAAATAAGGACCCTGTATGGTATGTGAGATTTTCGCCTCGACAAATCTTATTTTCTGGAGAAGCAAAAATTGTTATCAAGAATGACTCTTTGTCGTATCTTTAAATTATTGGGCCATTTGTCCTCTTGTCAACCGCATCCGCGGACATACTGTGTACTCGTGGCACTTTGACTTTGTTATTAATGAAATTATTTTATTTAAATGTAGATACAACAGAAAAAGCCTCACCTTTATTAATAGATATTTCTCTGTTGGTGCTTCGTTCATAAATCTATCGACTTCTTCCCTAGTTATCACTTTAGACTGGTTTGGTTGATGACCGACAGACTCTTTTTTGAGAAAAGCCATCACTTTTGGATATTTGGATATATTGTCGTTCTCATTGACCATGACCATTGATTTTATCATGGAGTATTTGGCCCATAATGTGGAGCTGCTGGACTTTTTTGACTAAAACTAACCAATTACATTAGGAACCTACCGTTGAAACTACCATAATTTTTCACTAAAGCTAATTACACAATTTTAGCATTAAAAAAATCAATCCAAGAAGTAAGCCAACATTATATTTTCATTTAGACTTTTCTCCACATTATAAGTTTTGTGCCATTCACAGAATATCTCGTATTCCTTTTGATATCGTCCGGAAGACTTGGCCGTCGCTTCAGAAGTTTTTTTCAAAATCTCTGCATCCATTTTATTCGAAATTATTCAAAACCACAGATTCAAAACGATGCTGAACTGACAGACAAGACAATCAATAAAAAACTCTTTGTTACTGTTTGCAACCGATTCAAACATACTACATTATCACCCTATATTACAGGTGCTACATTTTATAGTTTGTTTTGACAATACTGATACCATCATGTACTGACACATTACTGACACCTTCAAACTACCTGAATATACAGTTCAATTTTTGTACCAAAAATTTGAAATAAATATTGAACAGTATGAAATAAAACATTGTACCATACACGCCGGTGAAATGCCATTAAAGTACTTGTCTAGAAATTCCAGACTCGTAAACATCTAGACTCGTACTTTAATAAGCCATTTCCCGGCCTTGTAACGTAAATTACTGTTTTCTTCAAACGTCAGTAAATCCGTCATTACTCGACTGTGTAGGCGGTCGTGAAGTTTCGCGTTTCCTCCGCCGGAGCTTTACTTTTCACTTTTCCGCCGGCGGAGGTAAGTGTTGTCATAGCAACATAGATACAATACAATACAAACAGACAACAAAATAAGCGTCAACAACTCAAGATTTATTAAACTACAATTTGTATTTATCACTCAATTTGTGACTGCATCTCTAAAAATCACTAATTTAGGAACAAATTGGTTATTATTTAATCGAACTTACTCAATAACTGCTTATCAATACGGAATTAAAACGCAATCGGAGACGCAATCTAAAAAAATAATAATAATTGTTGACAGTGTCCAATGACAGCATTATGTTACATTATGATAGCAACAACCTGTGCCTATTCACCGACACCGGTCTAAGCCGCCTTGCGAAACCAACTTATCTTTAATAATAATTATTATTACTATTAAAAAGAGATGTTTTTGCATTAATTTGTCCACATTTGAAGAAAAAACAGCAGCATATTTTATTTGGAGGAAAAGTTACTTTTCATGACTTGCTCTCTATTACCAGCCTCACTCCGTTCGGCTGTTAAACACGAGCGCGCCATGAAAAGTATCACTTTTCCTTCATATAAAATAATGTACTATTCCATATTGACTGTAGGTTATTTGAATTAATTGCGGCCTGAGTTCTGTGCCAGGCACAAAATAAATCATTTCTGTATTATCATGTAAACTGTACATTTTATTTTGAAATACCCAACTTGCATATTTTGAAAGTGCCTAAAATTATTCTGTATCATTGACTCTGTATTACCCCACCTGCCAATCTAAGGAAACTCTCACAAATATTTTTTACGGTCTCGCAGTTTGCATAATAAAGACATTTTTATCATTTAAATGCACAAAACACTCCTTTTTTACCATTTCAGGTAAGCAAAAAGCAGTGAATCATTAAATCAGTTCACGTAATTCTCTTAAACCCTTATAAAACGGCAAATCAATGGAGCTTTTTCGAAAGGGCTATTATTATTTCAACGATACAGTCCGATGCATCATTTCGAAGCGTCCCCTTTTGTTCAGTGTGTTTGGATAGTCGACCCTAACGAGTTTGATTTTGTAAATGTTATCATCAGTTCATCTCTATTAACTTGATTTCAGAAGTTGTTGTTAAATGTCCTAATCGGAGCAAAAATATAAAATGATTTTTTTAAGACACAAAATAAATTGAAAATAGTATAAATTTTATAATTGACAGACTTTTTAAGAGTCGCGTGCGTCCTGAAGAACCTGCCTTTTTCTAAATTTTTATACCTACATAATAATTAGGTGTCAGAGAGCATTGAAGAAAACCTCTTTATGCGCGCTGGGCCAGAAGAGTAAGCTAGGAAATATGTTACGCCATTCCGAGTTGCCACGGGATGTGGCCCATCAAATCCCGTCGTCCTCCTCCAGGCAGGAGAACACGAAGGTACAAAGTCTGGAGCTGATCACTGGGAAGAGATCCAACAAACCCCATTTTTAACCCTGTCAGACTAGGAACCACTAAAGGAATGAGTCTAAGGCCGATGCTATAAGGAAGAGTAGCTGAAGCATTTGCCATCAGCTGCGGGCTTACTCAACTTGTAGACGAACCAACTCGAATCTCAGAGAGGGGCGAATTCGCCGCCCTCCTGGATCTTTTTCTAACCAGCAATCCTGACCAGTACACAATTACAGTTGGTCCGCCGTTAGGTACTTCCGACCACAAACTTATTACAACGGTTTGAATGCCAATCATACAGAAGGATCCACCATTGCCTCGCAAAATCTGGCATTAGAATTCTGCAACTGGGACGATCTAAGGGAGTTCGTTTTCCGTGTTTCGACGTCTGCCTTGGGACTGACGACCCGTCTGTCTGCTGCGAAGAGATCACGCAAGTAATCTCCTCAGAAATGGAAGCATACATCCCAAATTCCATCAAGTTACCATCAAAAGGAAAGCCCTGGTTCGACAGAAGATGCGAAAGAGCTATAGGTAGGAAACAGCAAACCTTCAAGTACTGGCAGCAAAATCAGACCGCTGAAAATCACAATTATTTTGTCGAAAAGAGAAATGAATGCAAACGAGTGATCGACGAAACTAAGGACAAACACAATTAAAGGATCAGGAATAAACTTTTGCAATGCCCCAGGAATTTCTGGTTGGTAGCAAAGGCAGTAAGTAACAACTTTACAAAAACGTCTCTCTCAACTTTGACAGACGAACGTGGCATCACGGCGTATACAGCCAAGGAGAAAGAAAACATGGTCGCCAAAATGTTTTCATCGCACTCTACCTTAGACGTCCACCAAGGCAAGGCTCTTCCCACCATATCGAACATCAACACTATCAAGGCAGAAGTCAAGTTTCATCACCTTCCTTAAGAATAGATCTCTGCACGTTGCAGTTAATGAACACATCGCAGACACATTCACCAACAACGCGGGCGTGCCTCAGGACGCAATACTTTCACCAACTATGTTTGTTCATAGTGACTATAATAAAATCCGCGCACGCCAATGCTCGGCACCACCACCTCCGCTCTCCTCTCATAACCGGTTGGACTACCCGGTCCTCTTGGAAAGCAAGGCCAGGACTGCCAGGAGGCAGTAGGCAACAAGTCTCTAACTGAGTAGCAGTGCAGCATATAGGCCGTTTTTACACCGCGCGACGAACAATCTAAATCAGTTTTAAATATAAGTTTCTTTGTTAACCTAAAGTAAATTAAATGTAGTTAATCGAGCAAGAAGTGTTTATTATTAACCATAAAAATGGTCCTTCGATGCCAGATTTTCGTCTAGTTGCCGACAAAATATCTTTAATCTTTAGTGTGAAAATTGGAGCAGCTGTCTTTATATCGTAAGCCCGTTCCAGTTAGCCTATCCTAGTAGTATCTTGTACCTTATCCTAGCTTTATTTTGTAGTTGATATTGTTGAAAGTATACTGTATACTATCTTTTGTGAGTTTATACTATTTTTTTGTGTGTTAGATTAACATGGCAGACGAACTTAAAAGTTTAAAATACAAACGGGGCGTTGCAAGGGGTAATGTCACGCGTTTAAAAACGTATTTTGATGCCATAAGAGGCTTAACAGTAAGTGACGTAGTTTTAGAGCAGCTCTCTTCTCGTTTAAATGATGCTGAATCATATCTTTGCGAATTTAACAATATACAAGAAAGCATAGACATTTTATTACTTTCTGAAGGGCCACCAAAGGGAGGGGCCGTAGAACAGTTTGAGGATGATATACTATCCAAAAGCTATCTCGATAGGGACGAATTTGAAAAAAGTTTTCGTGACATTATATCACAGATTAAAATGTTTTTACAAAAACATAAATCGTGTGACGATAGCTCATCTATTTCTTCTTCGCGGCAAAACAATGTTGTTTCTAATGTGAGATTTCCACAAATTAATCTTCCGACTTTTTCTGGATCCTATGAAGACTGGATGGAATTTCATGATATTTTTCATTCACTTAAACACAACAACAATGATTTAGATGAGGTTCAGAAATTTTATTATTTTAAGTCATGCTTAAAGGGTGATGCCGCGAACGTTTTAAAATCGTTAGAGGTATCGGGTTCAAATTATTCAGTGGCGTGGAGCTTATTAACTGATCGATTTGAGAATAAACGTTTAATCACAAACAATCATATCAAGAATATTTTAGATTATAACATCATAGCAAAAGAATCACCATCAGCACTGCGTACATTGAGTGATAATCTTAATAAACATTTAAGGTGCCTTAAGGGGCTCGGCCACCCAGTCGAGTTTTGGGATACTTTAATTATTCAAATAATTTTAACTAAGCTTGATCATGTGTCACGAAAGGAATGGGAACAAGTAAACATACAGGGTGATTATCCTACCATGAAGGAATTTACAACTTTTTTGAAGAAACGATGTGATTTGCTTGAAGCCATGCAGGCAAATTGCATTAATAAAAATGATTCTCGTGATTCTAAAAAAGAAATGTTTTATAAAAATAAGCGCGATATAAGCCATACAAACGCATATTATTCTGGTATCGACTCTGCATGTGTATTTTGCAAAAAATCTCATTCTATTTATAACTGCCCGGATTTTCTGAAACTTAGTCCAAAGTCTCGTATAGGTGAAGTGAAAAAATTAAATTTGTGTTTTAATTGCTTAAGAAAAAATCACCTTTTAAAGGACTGTACTGCAGTTGCATGTAGAAAATGTAGTAAACACCATCATACTCTGCTCCATCTTGAAACGCAAAAAAATTATAATGAGTCTAATAAAAGGCCCAAAGTTCCGGAACCTGGGAGTCTTCGGGTACAACTGAGGAGAACACACAGACTTATCATTCGTTAAATTTTAGAAATCCTAATCGAATCTTACTAGCTACAGTTATTGTTTTGGTGAAAAATAATCTGGGTGAAATGATACCCTGTCGCGCACTTCTTGACTGTGGAAGTCAATCAAATTTTGTGACACAGAATCTTTGTGATCGTTTCAATTTACACAGAGAACCTTGTACCTCTGTTGTGTCTGGTATCTCAGAAAACTTAGCTAACATTCGTTTTAGAGTTTATCTTGAAATGCATTCGAGGCATAATGGTTACAAAACTAAGTCACCTTGTTTAATGTTGAATCAAATAACAGAGAAGCTTCCATCTTTATCTTTTGATCCAAGTACTTTAGACATTCCATCCCATATTCAATTAGCAGATCCTACCTTTTTTGTACCAGGCAATATTGACATTCTAATAGGAGCATCTATTTTATGGCACATCTTGTGTGCTGGTCAAATAACATTGGGCCAAGGTAAACCCATCTTAATTAAAACTTGTTTTGGCTGGATTCTATCTGGCAATTATCTTTTTAACTCAAATCCTATATCTTCTCGCGAAAAGAATAGCCTGTCCTATCATTGTGTTGAAAAATCTATAGATATGGACATATCAAGGTTTTAGAAACTCGAAGAAGTTGAAGGTGTTAAAAGGGAGAGCAAAGAAGAATCTTTAGTTGAGGAATTTTTTGTAAAAAATGTTGAAAGATCCGAGAGTGGTCGTTTTATAGTCAAATGTGTGTGATTTAGGTGAATCTCGTAAAATAGCTTTGAAGCGTTTGTATGGACTTGAGCGAAAGTTATCAAAAAACCCGTATCTGAGACAACAATATGTTTCTTTTTTGAGTGAATACGAAAAATTGGG
>MU186258.1:39377-54596 GCA_016904865.1 Pissodes strobi | reverse complement strand
TTGAGATGGCTTCACGGTCAGCGGAACTTAACCTTTATCGTAAGTTTTCTGCTAAGATTAGGCTAGTGAGTGCAGATATTTGGTTTCTAATGTCTTGTAAAAAATTTAATGTCTTTCCAAAGTTTATTAAAATTGTTTTACCAAAATCTTTTCCTGTTATAGAAAAAGTACATTCATTTGCCAGACAAAAGTGGCTGGGATTTAGAAATCAAAAATTTGTACAGTAAACGAAGTATGTTTGAATTAGAAGCATACAGACTTTATAAAAAACTAACATGTAGATTAACAAATATTGAACATGAAGAATGGTACGAGTGCCAGAGAAAAATGTTTTTAGTAAATGATATAAAATACCATCAGGAAAATGTCATCCATCAGTAAAAAACTTAAAAAACTCAGGAACATGAAACCTAAGTCTGATAGTTCTCAGGAAGTCGTAAACATTGTGGAAAACCTATCTTCTCAATTTTTTTTATAAATCTGGGTCTTTTAAACAAGGATCTGAATTTTGCATCGCCTCCACCAAAGGATAACTTACTTGATATTGTGGGTAATATAGAAAGCTCTATTCAGCATCTTCCTGACTCTACTAAAGGATTTGTTAGAGAAGCATGCAGAAATCAGATCTCAAAAAATGTAATTAATAATAATGTTAACTCTCGACCTGAAAAAGGGAAAAGTATAATCAAGAGATTAAAGGAGAATGATGTTTTCTATCTAAAAGCTGACAAAGGTAATAAGGTTGTTATATTAGACAAAAGTGAATATTTTCAACGGGTTGATAATTTAATCGAATCCGGACCCTATAACAAAATCTCAAGGAATCCATTATCTAAAATGGAAACACAAGTTAAAACCACTTTGAAGAAATGTAGCAACCTTATTTCTGATCAAATTAAATACAAATTATCTATGAGTAATCCTACTATGCCGAAACTATATTGTCTTCCCAAGATTTATAAACTTGGGAAGGCAATGCGTCCCATAGTCTCTGCAATAGGATCGCCAACTTATAATATATCCAAGTGGCTTGCAAACCAGTTTAAAAATTTACCTATAAAACAACAGAATTCAGGAGTACTAAATTCCTTAGATTTCATAAACAAAATTAAAGATACGATTCTTAATGAAGCTGAAATTTTAATCTCGTTTGATGTTAGCTCATTGTTCCCTAGTGTACCAATCCCACAAACCTTGCAATACCTTGGAGAATTACTTGAGATGAATAGTTTTGATAACGAAATCAAACAAGAATATTTAACTTTAACCAAACTGGAAGAATATTTAACTTTAACCAGCATGGATCAAAATTATTTTCAATATAAAAATGACTATTACCAGCAACTTGAAGACACAGCAATGGGCAACTGTTTATCGCTGTTCTTAGCTAATCTTTTCATGAGTAAATTTGAAAATGAAATAAGCCAAGAGTTCGAGTATTTTCCAAGGGTATGATACAGGTATGTGGATGACATTTTCGCGATATTCGACACAAAAACCGCTAATATTGAAGATTTTGTAACAAAACTAAACAACCGTTTCCCCATCATCAAATTCACTTATGAAGTCGAGAACAATGGCCAACTACCTTTCTTGGATACTTTAGTGATTAGGAACGATAATAACACATTAGAATTTGATATTTACAGAAAAAATACTGCTACTAACCGATATATTCCTAATGATTCCTTCCACTGCGACCAACATAAAATGACCAGCTTTCATTTTTTAGTACACCGTATGGTTAACTTTCCTCTTAGCAGAGAAAGATTTAATAAGGAAAAGGAAACAATTAGGAATATAGCGGAAGTTAATGGTTTCAATACTAACTTAATAAATAGAATAATTAATAGGCATTTGTTTAGAAAGACCATTCGTGATTCCACTTCTTTCGTTAATCAGGATGAAAATACAAAAAATATGTTTCGATGCCGTATAATCCTCAGTATTGTAACTTTGTACATGTGTCTAATTATAATATTTCGTTTTCCGCAATATATCTGTTAAATTATGGTATCGATCCTCGCAACCTTATTACCTACTCTCGAAGATGCGCAGGAAATATCTACGAATATCTACGGAAGGGAGCGGACAGAACGATTGGCTACTACCAACTCGGTAACAAAAACGGCCGCCTTCAAGGCGGGAAGACGACCGTTTTTGTTACCGAGTTGGTAGTAGCCAATTTATCTACAAGCGTAGTATCGCTTAAATGTACTAAATATTGTCAAGTGTGTTGTAAGACACCGTGTGAAAGCTGGTGTGGTGACCCTTTAAATTTAAAGAGTCGTTCCGAGGGATCAATGGCTTTTTGAGCACCTCCTCGTCTGTGTAGGATCCTAACCGTCTTCTCCAGCGTGGACCAGTCCAGGAGTTTGGGTGAAGCCCGACTTTCCAATTAGTGCCTAGCCTAGCTCTTTCACTCATCGAAGCCAAAGTCATCAGTGAAACTGGTAGGATCAATTTTATCCTTATAAAGTAGAATTAATATTATTATTCTCTTTCTCTTGGCTTTCTGCTGCCACTATCCATGATTCTCGAGTGAAGAAACCAAAGACTATCTTATTAGAAGTATACAGTGCGTTGTTTCAAGGAGATATTTCTCCAGAATACCGTAGATCTTTTACCGTTTCCCACTTTTTAATTTCTTATGTTATATTGTAAAATTAGCACCAATATTACATTAGCATTAAGTAAATTATATCTCGCTGTAAACCCACGGCAGTACTTCCTTAAATTTATTTAATATTGCTATTTGATTTCACGCCCAAAACAGATTAATCCGAGCTCGAATTTTTCTTCCCTTAAGTGGCTATATTTGTATATATCTCTTTCAGGAATTTTTCCATTAATTAAGTATTTTCTACGACACTACGGCCCAGGGAGTAAGTAATGAATGATTTTGTGAATATTCATTCTAGTGTGATTTTGTTATTTAGATAATAGTTATCGGGTAATGCTAACCTATCATTGATTTTTTTTTATTAAACCGTACTAGTTGTATTTGAAATACTACATTTTATTAACAAGTATTAAACTTCCTGAAAATTATTTCATATTATAAAATAGTATAAAATAATATTAGACTTTATAGGAGATATTTCTTTCTCATTACTTGAAGCTAATTTTTCTATAAATTATTTCATCTAATTAAATTGTATTATATTGTATTTGAGATATTCCTCTCGTTGTTTAGTATAAAATTTACTAGGAAATAATTTCCTCTTTATCACATCTGTGGACTTTTCTAGAAAAAAAGATATCTCTGCATAACTTAAGATTAAATCTTCTTAATTGGTTGATTAATTTTCTTGAAGATACTCTGTACCAGGAAGGTACTGATGAACGGTATACTATTGTATGTGCCTGTTTAGCGTTAATAAACCACTGTTAGTAATCAGGTGTTTAATTGGTTAACTGATCCGTAGCTATCGTTTGATTTAATTCTAATGTTTTTATTTCGCTAATTATTTAATAATTTTTTTTACTTCGCTCTTTCACCGGGTATTTTTTCTAGGTTTTATTATCCATTTCTCCAACCGAAAGTCTTTCCGATAAATTTCTCATGATAAAAATTTAGTGGCGCCCTTCTAACGACCAAACACTTTAACCCACGACCTTCTAATAAAAAAAAATTAGAACCGACTGAGAAAGTCAGGCATATGGGCGTCTGAATAAGCATTTTGCTTATTAGGGCGCTACAGTATACAGAGGACTCCAAAAAGTTTTTAAGGAAGTAGGTGGTAGGTGAAGAAAAACAGATAATGGCAGTGTGATGGCAGTGTGATGGCCACGGTGCTTTTTGTTCCCTAAAATTATATCTGATAGTAAGGACTAAATTGAAAATAAAAGATAGTGATTAATTTCCAGAAAGCTGTACTCGGAAGAAAATTAATGATCAGCCTAAGGCAATACTACGAACTATTTACTTCACCTGAATTAATGGCTGAGCCTAATAATTGCCGAAAACTGTAAGTTTAAATGAATAAGTCCGTCTACTGTTGATGCATAACAAAAGAAAACTTGCTATTAAAGGTTGTTATTAGAAAAAAAAACATCTACTCAATTAAAATTAACATAAAATCGTAATGACGTACGTACCTATTATATCAATTAGCATGGAAGCCGAAAAATTAAAACTAAATCGTTTACCTTCTACTACCCCACGACTACTCTAACAAATCAAAAATGTTAAAAACAAACGGTTTAAGAATCTGGTCAATAATAGGTACCCCTGCTCCAAGAAAGAGATATAAAAGTTTTGGAATTAGGATTGACTGAAATAAAAATTAACTACGAAACCATTCAAGTGCAAAAATATAAAACAAGGTTGCACTGTTGTCAAGCCTGTTCTCGAAACAACTTGGAGTTTAAGCTCCCAAAACCCCTTAATACTAAATAATTACTAATAATTACTTGTTATAAAGCAAGTAAACGTTAAATAAACGAATACCAAACTAACCAGAACATCGTCATGTTCCGTTCACAACTTCTAATTTCCACTGGGACTTAATATCAACTAGTAATATTCTAGTTATATTACGTTTAAAAAATAATCAAGATATCAAAAATAGTACGACTTTAACGTTTTTAAATAAGTCAATTGTTTTAAATTAAACAGAAGTGCTGGAGTATTAATGCATCTTAACAGAAAATAGATGCAATCAAATAGTCTGAAACTCGGGTTCTATTTTACTTAATGAAATTATGTTTGTCATTAAAATAAAAAAAGGTTTAGTTACTGACTAACGGGTGGTTGGGATATGGAAAAAATTGATCCGGTTTTTGCTTAAAACCTAAAGCGGGAAAATTTACAGGCAAAGCCAATAAAACCCAAAAACCACAAAATCAATATGTTACTTTTAAGAATTTCTATTAGAATCTGCTAATGCATCGACTATACTGCCTCAGAAGGTGAACCTCTGCAAAAAAAAAAGGAAATAAATTAGGAACAGTCCACATGCAGCTAGAGTCAAAGTAGCGAGACTAAAAAAACAAAAGCATCTGGCCTGCGATAAAGGACAGTAAAAACCTTAGTGACGATGGGATCTAACGGAATATATGTTATCAAATATTAGTCTATTCCGCTCCATTAATTCTACCTATTTATCAATGGTTTTCAATGTTTAGTATATTGATAGGCAGGGCTTGAATGCTTCCTTAGTTTGACGCCGAGTTAGTTTTAATTGCCCAATCCGAGCGTTGGAAGTTAAAATAGGTAGAATGTACAATTTTGAAATGAGGTCGTGGGTGAAAGCGTCGGCACGGTGAGTCATAATAATTTTTGATCTCAAAATATCTTTTGCATCCCGCATATTTTTCAATAATCCTTTCATACTTTAAATATATAATTAAAAATTGGTTCCAATTCACTTAGTTATATTTGGCTTTTGTATTGCATTTTCAAGTAATTGCGATTTCAACAATTGTAAATTTTTTGTGGTGACCTTAAGTTCAATACCGATTTTTTGGTGAATGTTGCGTTTCTTATTGGTCAAATCCGTATAATTTGATAATGGTTTAATCCAAAATTATCGAGAATGGAATTCGTCGTTTTAAACGGTCACACACATTATTTTAGATATTTTCATTTAGATTTGACGATATTGTTGGGAAGCTTCGCAGAGCAGATTTTATCTTTTCCTGTAAAAGGTAGTAAATTGAATTTGTAGTAGAATTTCTCTTGGTTTTTCTTAGTAATATTGTTAGCTATAGTAAATTTTTCGCTTTTCAAACTTATTTCATTACTTTGTCAGTTTATTTGTAGCTTTAAACTATGATTATTATTGCTTATCGTGTCAACGTTTGATCCATTATGTATATGCATTAATTTGCGTATTAAAGAGGTTAAGCCGTGTGAATTTACCTGGTTTATTTCTTTCTTTATCGTTTATCTTATTTCCTATCTCAAAGCGAAATAGTAATTATCTTATCTTTATCTTTGATTAATTGAGACGTAATTTACGTCCAATTATTGTTTATGTGCCAAGGGCCATCTCAATAAGTTAAGTAAAGAAATTACCTATTTGGAGTCATTAGACTTGTTTAAGAGAGGTTATGCCTCGTTCTTCCTATTTTTTTTTATTAAAGTCTAGTGATTTTCTATTTGAAGTTGCCGAGAGCCACTGTTGGGCAAGTTTCATAATTTTTTCATAATTTTCTTTTAAATTTCTAATTTCAATCATCATTTCTTTTGAATTTCATATCTCTAATTAAAGAAAAGAAATAACTTGAGTAACAGTAATTATTCATAGTGTCATTTAATCATAGTTATCTATAATTTTTGATGAACATAAATTGTAATGTTCTGATTATGTTTGCTGTAACCAGTGAATTTTCAATTTGTTAGTTAAAACCTTGTATATCAAACAGACGTTCACAGGATACTCTTCTGTATAATTTTATTAGCAGTATACACTGGTCTAAGGCGTTTATTATTTTTCTCTACATGTAAACCTCAATTCTCCACGTCGCGTCGCGTCTCGTCGCTGTGCCAGACCTGTAGAGGGAAAACCATACGCTAAGGTAACCCTTCTGAAGGCCTACAGACCTGTAGAGGGAGAACCATACGCTAAGGTAACCCTTCTGAAGGCCTACAGAGCTCAAGTCAACTAAACTTGGGAATAGACAGAAGCAGGTTTCTAGTAAAGGTCCCAATCCGGTTGCATGGACATAGGATAGTAGGACAAATAGGTATGGAGTGGTAAAATAAAATAAATTGCCTGTAAAGGCCAATTAAATTTGTTAATCTTTAATAATAAATTTAATTTCATTTTTCTCATTTTGGTAAATTGAATTTCAGTAATCAATTGTATTTGATTGCATTGGTCATCTAATTTTAAATTAATTTTCATTTTTATTCTTTTTGTAAACTAAATTCTCAGTAATCAATTGTATTTGATTGCATTTGTAATCTAATTTTACGTCAATTGTCATCTTTATCATTTTTGAAACTAAATCTTCAGTATTCAATTATGTTCATAACTGCAGTGCACATGGTACCATGAGTTTTAATTTAACCATATAGTTAATATATGATTTGTTTTAAGTTGATTTCTATGATTTATAGTAAGTGGCGCCTTATAAATTTTAGATCACCAGAGGAAACATCTTAACCTACACCCTCAAATAAACTAAATAAATTAACTTTTGCTCTATCTTTACAAATTGGCTTTACAAAGTGGGCAACACTAATTAGTTTCAGGAATTCCAAGTACCAAACAACTAAGGCACTTAAGGTAATCAAAAACGTACTACCTGTGCCTCAAAATGGGTGTTGTAGACTTTCCCCATGGAGTATTTCACAAGAATAATTATTCAACCACGACCGCATTGCTATTCGCTTTCAAAAGTGGCTCCGTGCAAACTCCCAGGTAGTAATTTTCAAAATTTAAACTAGTAAATTCCTACAAGCCACATGCCAAGACTCCGCGCAACTCGCGATGATAAAAGAAAGTTCCTTACATTCCAACAATAACCGATTCCTACCAGCATCCTAGATCTGAACTCACTCATGTGTTTCGATTTTCCTCCGGTTAACCACGTTACACTGTGACACCGACAGACATCTTAATCTTAAATATTTACGTACAGCCGGCGATCTCAAAAGCAACTATGCATGAATTATAGATCGATAACACTATGCATGAATTATAGATCGATAACACAACTGATCGGAGCACACATTTCTATTTGGCTAGATAGTCACGAAAATACGATAAGCGCAACATTAAGTTCAGATAATAGATTCCCGAAACATAATGTTACACAGAAAATTAGTTAAGTAAATTAATTTTACATAAGAAAAATTAACAAAAATGAAAAGAATACGGTATTTTTGATGGTTAGCAATTAACATCTACTAGGCATTAACAATTAAGATAAGGTAAGGTTAATTATTCTAGAGTTACTTGTAGCAAGCTCGTTTACTGGGTTATTTTCATCCCGGTTTTACACTTTTAAGAGCTCTAGACAATCCCGTTTTTCTAGGAGCGTTCAATAAACCCAGCCAATTAAATAGAGAGCCCAACTAATAACTCCCTTAAGAGTATTGAAATTAGGATCGGCTATATCCACACACGGTATATATAAAATATTAGAAATTCATTATTTGTGTTCAGCGGTCCTCGAAACAACTTGAAGTTTAAACTCCTGAAGCCCCATTAATACAAAATGTTTACTTTTAGTTGCGAAAAGGATGTATATTTCCACTTTCTCCCTTTCCGGGGAACAATAAAGTAAGTCAAGACCGAACAACAAGGTTTTACCGCTATGAACAAAAGGACAGAATACATCTTAAAGATGAAGAAGTTGTGAAGCGATTGAACAGTCATTCTCACGAACCAAAACCATGTAAAATAGAAGTGGATGCAGCAAAAGAACGGACGTAACGCCTCGCAGAACTTACCCATGAGCCCGCAGGCCAAGTGATTAATGCCTGTATTGACAATGTCAAATGTAGGTGCAGTGAGAAAGATGATGCGAAGAAAATGGAACCAAGTTCACCACCTGCAGCTTGTCTATCACATCAAAAAATGGAAATGCCACAGCAATACAAAATTGTCAACATCAACGGCACAGAAAAGAGATTTTTGCCACATGACAGCCTCCGCTACCGTCAACAGACTGAGGGTACATTCAAATCGGCCCCACATTTGTTTGCTCAGGTTCTCGTCATGTCAGCAGATATCTATGGAACTGTAGTTCCAGTACTATATGCCCTTTTACCGAACAAAAGAAGAAACACTTACATCCAGTTGTTGGAAATTGTACATCAATTAGTGCCCGATATTAGTCCAAGAGTCCAAGAAGAATAAGGTGTGATTTTGAAATTGAACTGTTTACAGCGTTCCAGCGATAGTTTCCAGAAGCAGCCATCTGTGGATGCCTTTTTCCATTTGTTGCAAAATTTCCAAAGATATTTGGCATCAGTGGGTCTTAGACCAGAATATCACAACGTACCCGATTTTGCTGGACAGGCAAAAATAATTTTGAGCTTGGCATTTGTTCCACCTGAATTTATTGATCAGGCAGTTGACTTTCAAATGATTTGCCTCTCAGCCCCTTGGGTGTTTTGATCTGTTCGACCGACAAAAAGGGGCAACGATAGGCGGCCAGATTTTTTCCAGTAGATGTATAGATGGCCATGATAGAACTAATAATAACGCAGTACTATTTGACCAACTTCAAGCGTGCCCGACAAACCACTACAATTATTAACATTTACTCTTTTTTACAGAAATTTCAGCAGCTATATTACTGGGGTTCAAATGATCTCAATCACTACAGTTCGTAGAGTATGTTTCACTGTCCCAATCAAGAGATCGATCGGCAGAACAAATCATGCCTCGATTCAAGGGTTTTAGGTGGTCAAGTTCTCTCGCCTTTAAGCGATCGTTCCTTTCAATACTATTGATAACTTCTTTCTTAAGAGGAGCATAAACTTCATCAGGAAAACTTAGTGATCTGAGTCCTCTCCTTTCCATACCTTTCTTTTTAAATTTTTAATTAATTTAATTTAATTTTCTCCTCTTTTTTAAATCGGTATTTTCATTTTCAGATAGAAGGTGACTCTCCTTCTGAATTTCGAGCCATCATTCCGATCAGTACCACCTCCGCATTCCGATGAGTATATACTAGAGGCTCTATTAATGATTTGTGATTATTTATAGGCGCTTTGCAGCTACTGGTATGCAAGACATTATAGGAGCTAGACCAAAGTTCTCTAAAAGATAACTACATCGGCTAACATTCTTAATCTTAAACCTCCGAAATGCACAAAAAATAAATTTCTTTGAAAATTGCCTAAATTTGAATTATATTTCAACACAGCCTAACAAAAGATTGTGTACTCTAGAAAAGGTTTCGAATTTATCCTCGCCCCCTTTTTTATTCAGATAATATAATGAAAGAACATTAAAGAAAATAAGCATATTATACTAGAGCCTTTCAAATTACAAAGCATTTATTCGTACAAAGGGTGAAAGAAGATTCATTTAATCTGCGAAGAGCGCTAACGCGACCGAATTGGAAAAACAATTCTCACCTTGATAAATTTGACTTAAATTGAGATAGCGTCGGGTAAAACAGCTTATGATATCTACTTGTTTCTTAAATATCTCCTGCAGAAACCCTTTAATTCTCAAATAAACAATATAGTGCGGTAGATATTATAATTATATACTGAGCGTCGATTGCATAAGAGCGTAGAAAAACTTTCTATATGACAAATGTAGTGGGTTTCGCTATATTATGTTTGTTTTGTTAGAAGGCTGGCGACATGGTTCTTATTAATCTACTTATCCCTGATTATTATTTTATATACTTTCTTGCTAAGCTTTGGGTTTACGAGCGAATCCAAGCAATAACACTCACGGCCTCGAAATTGTTTTTATTGAAAATCTTTTCAAGTGAAAAATTCATAATCTGAAGTTGTGTGAATAATAATGTGTTAACTCCTACAATAATATTGTCTGGTATTGATTCCAGCCTTACATTTTAAATTTAGAGGGCATGTCTTCCAACTTTAGCAAGAACGGAATAAATCATCCACAACCAACAATCACGAAGGATTCTTCAGTTGAAGACGGTAGGAGGGAGAGTAACAGAAGAAACATTCTTGGTTGAAAGAGGGATCTTCGCGTAAGAGGAAAAACCAACATCCTCATTCATGAAAAGAGGGAAGATAAGACGTTTCACGTAGTCGGAAAAACCCTGTGATGTAAATCTGCTGACGTTAAAATCAGCTAGCAGCCTTAAATGATGGACGAAACAGAACGTCAGCAAATCCCAATTAACGAGTAAGTACAAGCACTGAACCAAAGGCAATGAAAAGCTACTGAGTGATACTCCTGAATGGATCAAGTAAAGGATCTCTCACACCAGTATTTCAAAAAAAGCTTTCCACTAGACCGCTCACTGCCTATCAATAGGGCTGACTTCTGAAAAGTCAACCCGTTTGATTTTTTCCAGATCAAAGTGATAGATCTAAGTTTTAATCCAGCCAATCCCCATGAGAGTAGCAGTCTATGCTCTGCGCAGCTCACGACAGTCACGTTCTAAAAATCTACACAAATTTTCCTAAATCAGTCATGTTTTGTGACTTTCTCCTAAGCAACTATGTTGTCCGATGACATCGGCAGGCATAGTACCTATATATATATCACACTGATAGTATATAATATTAAAATACTGGAAGTGGTCTCCAAAGAATATGCTTATAAATCGGAGATCGATACATAGAAGTTCCAAGCAACACATTCCTACAAAGTGTACCAAGGGATCACGGCTTAATTACGACGCGACCGGCGACGGTGGCGCCGCGCAAGGCAAAATCTCAAATCCAGAACCGAATCCAACTCCTGAAATGAAGTGAGAGGGAAAATTAGCTAAGAAAACGAATGTTATAGAAAGGAAATCAAAACAACACGGCATTTATGATACTATATGTTTACAATTAACTTCCCAATATGCAATGGCAATTCAAATTAGGTACGATTAACTCTTCCAAACAAATGTCTTGTAGAGAGCTTTTGTTTGCATACCTCTTCTTTTAAAAGACTTCATCATTATTTTAGGAAAATCAAAAATCCAAATAAACGAAGGAAAGAAAAGTCTAAATTACGAAAAAAACAGCGAAAAGCATTTGTACACGCTAAGATAACCAAAGAGAAGAAAAGACTAGCCGTCTAAGAGTCGAATCAAGGAAAACTAGTTGCTCCATTAACGCAAGGTACAGAGTTATCCAACGAGGACTAGACAAGGCGTTTTTTTGACTTTCCCTGTACTTTTATAAAAAAACTGAAATTGCCATCATGTAATTTTCTTCCGCAAATTCGGATATGTTCAGCAAAAAACAATTGAACATCATCATCATCAAATAAAAGTGCTAGGGGTCACATTGATATTTTTTAAATGGAACACCCTGTATACTACTACATTTTTTGGACTCTCTAGAATATACAAATTTTGTGTATAATATCCTATACCTCTCTTTAGCTGTTTACCAAATATTGACAGATGAAAATCGGCCATTTTGACACTTTGAGAGGCTCTAAAATCTTAACCGCACGAGATCAAAGAAAACGAACAATATCTAGACATAAATATTATAAACACAAAAATATCAAAAGTAGTTAGTAGAAAAACGCAACTCAGACAATAAAAGTGAAACAAAAAAGAAACGAAACAAAAACTAAGTCAAGAAACCCAACAGCTAATTGAACAACGAACGATCTTATTAAGGGGTTGAACAAATAACAAAGATATTATATTACAAATGAATAAGACAATAAAGAAAAAAGTAAGAGCAGATAACAGGAAATACAAAAACCTGTGAATAAGGGAAAAGCTGGAAAACACAAAAGCCTGAAACAATTAAGGACAAAAATGAACGAAGGAAAACAACAAATAACAAAGCTATTGAAGGAAAAGGGAGAAATGACCATAGAAGTGGAAGAAATAACAAAAACAGTGGAAAACTACTATAAAACATTATATGAGGATAAGAAAACACCACCACCAGCAAGAGAAGAAAAGAACAGGATCAAGGTTAGACAAGTAGGATCAGAGGATATCCCCGAAATAACGACATTCGAGATCGAAAACCGCCTCAAACACAGGCACCACAATAAAGCTCCAGGGGAAGATGGTATTATGGTAGAAATGATAAAATACGGAGACAAAACTATTATAACCCATATTCAAAGATTGTTTAATTATTATTGGATGACTCGAAAATACCAAATGACTGGTTTAATGCTGTTGTAGTTCTCATTTTCAAAAATGGTAATAAGTATAAGCTTATTATCAGTGCTCTACAAGTTGTTCACTAAGATTATTATAGAAAGACTCACCAATAAATTTGATACATACCAATATGCAAGATATCTTTAAATCCGACATGTCAAATACAATAAAAGCTTGAGTTTTCAACCAGTATGTCCTACCAGTTCTCACTTATGGAATAGATAAATTGATTACAAGTAACACAGCGAGCCATGGAAAGACGAATCCTATACATCAAACTACAAGAACGCATGACCAACACAGAAATAAAAAGAACAAAAGTTAAAGATATTATAGAAAAAATATGTGTACTAAAGTGAAACTGGGCGGGACATATTGGGAGAACGACAGACCGCAAGCGAGATGGTCGGATGACATAAAAAGACTGGCAGGAAAAGACTGGATAAGGAAAACCAATAACACAGGAGAATGATAGATGTTAAGGGAGGCTTTCACTCGACGATGGGTGGAATAGGCTGGATAGAGATAGATATAGTGGATTCCGAACCCGAACCACTGGATACGCTCCCAGATAGATTTTAGAACAATGCAAGCTTAACTATTTGACGCGAAATGGGTATGTATAATAGTTTCGGTAGTTGTCCATTTTCTTTTCAAAGAAAATATGTAGTAATACATGATATTAAATAATTTTAGACAAGGGCCGATTTTGCTCGAATATCCTAGTATTCGACTTAAGTTCCTGTAATCATCGAAGTTAAAAGGTGTAATAACGGGGCTTAACCCAATACCTAGGAGGTATTGCTTAGCCGCACATAAATGTGATATTAATCATTAGGTAATTTGTTTATATTATTATTGTTCCCTTGACTGTGCTTGAAAATTTTCTTTTCGCATAAAATGATTCTTGATACTTGTCTGATTAACCCGTAAATATATTAAATTAAAGATATTTTTTTACTTTTGCTAAAATGAGTAATCGGAATTAATTAAAATAATGCCATATTAATCTAGCACAAGAAAAAAAATAGACTGCATGTTAAATCTAGAAATCAAGTCTAGAGCACACAGCAGAAGCACTTCGATATAATTCCTGTAATTGAATCGGATAAAATCGGATTTTAAATTTAATTATCTCGTTCTACGTTATTCCTTTCTAACTAAATTGGATTTCCCTGGAGAGACAGATGGCATTTTTCTGATACTCATTTTCTTTTTAATTATGCAACAAAGCAAATTGCAGTTAGTGTATTGTATAAATATCTCAGTTTTTCATATCTAATTGGAATGTACATAGTTAGTAGCATATTAATAAAAATTCATGTTACGATGGCTATTACTCATGAGCATTATACTCGTGTACCATAGCCATTGCAGCTTCTGAATTGGTATATAAGTGGGCGCACAATGGGCCTAGACTGGTGGCCTACATGCAAATGTTCTCCCACTCATTAAATTAAATTCATACATTCAACCCTTATTATCCTTGCCAATTCTACTTAAGGCATGCAAGAGTGAATGTTAATTGCTTGTGTTTCTTTTTTTTTTTGCAGAAATAACCATAAATTAGCAATGTCTTCGTATTTTATAGCATAAAGAATTAGAATATGTGAAAAGAAATTTAAGTCGTCCAAAATAATTTGTAAAATTTAGGACTTGAATTGATGTCCTCAAACGGATTATCAAAATTTGAATTATGTTTTACTGTTTAACTTGACGTCTAATACTACTTGTGTTACAACTTTTCTCTGCTTCAAGAACGTTAATTTAAAAAAATATTTAATATATGGAAGAACGCCTCCAAAAATGCAAAAGTAAGTCCCCTTTTTGATCCAACTTGTATCGTTTAAATTTTGCATGAACGGTATAAATACGATGTGAAGTTTAAAATGTCAATATTTTCTTAACGGTTGATACTAGAGTTATATTTTAGATACAGATATCTTTTAAACATTTTGGTAAATGATGTTTATTCCAAAAAGTAGTAGATGGTGGCAGTTTCTTATATTTTATCATATCTTTTACCGTTTTTATATCGTTATTTGATTAACTACTTCCGGATCTCTTCACTACCTGCTGCACTGAGATATTGTACACAAATTCTTTTATAATCTCCATGTACATACAATCATCCAAATGATTTAAATTTAAATATCGAGGTGTCTAAAATTGAGGCTGTCTATTTAGCGTTTTTCGTACATACGTTTTCTGTATGAGGTGAAAGCTAACTCAACAGCAGATTCTAATTGCACAGGGTGTTAAATAAAATGCTATGAAAACGTAATGTAAACGCGTTTGTCACTTCTTGAATGACTTGAGCTAGCTCCATCAGAAGAAAAATTTAAACTCAGATTTTCCTTCCTATAATAGATCAATTTGAATCATCATTGCGGAGAAGATTGAGGTATATTAAGTAATTGATACCCGTTTTGGATTTTTCAGAAAGAGGAATACGCTTAATGAAGATATGCT
>MU186258.1:0-29377 GCA_016904865.1 Pissodes strobi | reverse complement strand
ATCATGTGTTATATATTTTTGTAAACAAAAGAAAAATATACAGGGTGTTTCGTAAGAAAAAATACAAAAGTACGTAGAAAATGCATTATTTTAAATTTCAGAAACGAAGTGGGCTATGAAAATTTTGTTTGTATAATCGTTCTTTTTACAATAAAATAGCACACTATTGCGAAAACAGCAACTGTTTATCTTACTTGTAAGTATCATCTAAAATGGAACACTCTGTACATGGCCTTCACATCGCCTATACTCGTATCAAGAGCAATCGGAAAGACAAAGCCATTATTTTTCTTCTCATAAATTTTATGGCTGATCCACCTTCAGATTCTTCTACAACTTGTTCTATGTAATGGTTTACACACTTATTTGTGCACTACATAGTATCCCATGGATGGATTTTTATTCCCTGTTTTTTTCTTCTTCGTTTCCTATTTCTGGCTCGTTATCGTGAGATGTGTCTCCCTTTTCAGCTTCAAAATCTTGATCTAGTTCACCATCGTTTTCTATTTCTGATTCATTATCATGAAATACGTCTATTTCTTTCCCTGGGTACAGTTTTTGCGAGGTTTGAAGGTCTTGCCTTCTTGAGAAACTCTAAAAGGGTAGATCACTTATATTATCTTTTATGTCAAATTCTGTCAAATGCCCTCGAAACATCCAACGCAATTGCTCGAGTTTCTCCGTAGTTTTCAATTGCTTACTCCATATATCACTGACATAGGCCAGTACACCTCCGGTCGATCTCTGTTTGCGGAAGCCGTATTGGTTATCGCTAATTATTCTGTTGGTCTCGAGGTACTTCAGTAGTTATAATAATAATAATAGATGCTTTATTGTCAAAAAATTTTCCAATTTGTAGACAAAGCTAGAGTACAAAATATACAAAACATATAAAAACACAAATAGAAATATACAATAAAAAGAAAAACCTAACTATACAAAACTTTATACAATTGTGCAAATTGTACGAGGTTAAAATATTATTTAAAATGTTAAATATCAAGAGCTAGAGTACAAAACATACAAAACATATAAAAAAATATATAAAAACACAAATAGAAATATACAATAAAAAAAAGAAAAACCAAACTATACAAAACTATACAATTGTACAAATTGTACGTGGTCAAAATATGTAAAATATTAAATATCAAAATATTTAACATCAAATCCTAAACACTAAACACCAAGCATTAAACATGAAATCATTAAACCAGTGTGTAAGATGCTCAAAATTAAGTATTAATTAAAAAAAAAAGTCGTTGACTGCGTATAAGGCTCTCTCCAGTTAAGTATAATCTCAAAGCTCTGCGAAATGCGGGAAAAGATGTTACTGACTTCAGTTCAAATGGTAGATTATTGTGCATTTTTTTTGCATTGTACAATATAGAGCTTTTAACTAACTCTGAGCGTGGGGTTGGCAGATAAAGTTCATGCTCCGTATTCCTAAGTGGATAGTTGTGGAATGGTCTATCTGGAATGGCAGATACGTGCTTGCGGATTAAGCAAACCGATTCAAATATGAATAAGGAAGAGTTAATATTTTAAATCTTTTAAAGAAATCCTGGCAATGAGTTCTACTGTTTAGTCCCAGTGAATATCGAACAGCTCTCTTTTGTAGTTTGAAAATACGCTCAAATTGAGTCGCACAACACGTACCCCAGAATGGAAGGGCGTATCGGAGGTGCGACTCAAGAAGGGCATAATAGACTGCTCTAGCAGTTGACACGCTAAGTTCCCTGGAAACAGTTCTTAGCGCAAAACAGGCAGAACTTAATTTTTTTGATAAGACATCGATGTGCAAGACCCACTTCAAATGGCTGTCCACAACAAGCCCCAAAAATTTCACAGATTCAACGACGTCGATAGTGGTGTTATTAAGTACAAAAGATTGAAACGTACTTTTATATGACAAAACTTTAGTTTTAGAAACGTTGAGGCACAGGAGATTAGAATCACACCATGATTTAATGGTGATTAAGTCACTAGATACAGTTCTATGAAGCGCCGTAATATCCGGATTGCTCCAAGTGAGACTAGTATCGTCCGCAAAGAGACAAACTTTACCGCTAATGTCCAGACAAGCAATGTCGTTGATAAACAGCAGAAACAAAATGGGGCCTAGTACTGAACCCTGGGGTACTCCACAATCTTTTGGCCTGCAAGAAGACATCGACGTATCAACCCTCACAAGCTGACTTCTGTTGTTAAGATACGACTTAAACCATTTGAGAGGCACTCCTCTGAATCCGTAGTACTGCAATTTGTTAATTAAGATATTATGATTTACACAATCGAAAGCTTTAGAGAAATCACAGTAAATGGTTGCTGTAGAGTGATGGTTGTTCAGGTTGGAGTATACATAATTAAAGTGGGAAAACATAGCATCATTTGTACATTTGTTACTTAAAAATCCAAATTGATGGGTAGTAAGTATTTTATATTTAGAGAGAAAAGATAGAAGCCTTTTTTTAACCAATCTTTCAATGATCTTTGATAATGTGGGAAGTAGTGCAATTGGGCGATAGTTCGAAGCTAGGTCTTTATCTCCTCCTTTATGCAAAGGAATAATTATTGCCGTCTTAAGACAGTTTGGAAAAACCCCATTTTGGAATGACTTGTTAATTAAAGCAGTAAGATGGTTTAATGTGCATTCCGGCAGGTTTGAAAACATTTTCAGAGTAAGCCCATCAGTCCCAGATGAGGATTTGTTTTTAATGTCTTTAATTGTGCTGCGAAGCTTAACAAATGCTACAGGCGTAAAGAAGAAACTGTGTAAATTCACACTAGCATTAGAGAGATATGAAAGTGGATAATGAGAAGGAGTTATGGTGTTCATTAAATCTTTAGCCACATTTACAAAGTAATTGTTTAGGTTCTCAGATGAATTAACGATAGTGCCAGACGAAGAAGCCTTATTTCTTAAGTCATTCACAATAGACCATGATTCTTTAGCAACGTTACCGGATTTAGCCAGCCTCTCATTATAATAAATGTCCTTGGCAGCTTTTATAGTTTTATGATAGACTTTCCTGTAAAGTTTCACGTAATCATGGAAGAAGACGCTGTCCGAGTATTTTTTTAAGTGAGATAATGAACGCATGTTCTTTGCAGATGTGCGTAAGCCTTTAGTGGACCAGGGGTTATGTTTTTTAATTTGGATAGGCCTAAGCGGAAAGGATTCGAACGTCAGAGTAGAGAAAGTTTTTATAAATCTAGAAAATTTGGTATCGATATCATCAGAGAGGACAACCCAGTCAGTTGTTAGACATAGGTGCTTGAAATTTAGAAAATTTTTGTCCGAAAATATACGGCATAATTTGCGTGAAGCAATTTTGCATTTGGATTTTACCGAAAATTTTGTTAATACTGCCTCATGATCAGAGACACCCGAGTTAAGAACAGCACAGTCAACGAATTCTGGATCAAAAGATGACACGACATAGTCTATAGTACTAGAACTAGTTTTAGTTATTCTAGTTGGTGAGTTAATATGCATGATTATACCAAAAGAGTCGAAAATGGACCGAAGGGATTCTTGAGCAGCACGCACACTGGAAAAGTCAACATTAAGGTCGCCACACAAAATTAATTTGCTTCTTAAAGGCAGGGATTCAAGCAAGCTCAGTAGTCTTTGACTGAATGTATACATGTCAGCGTCAGGTTTTCTGTAAATACAAACAAGATAGAGGTCGTAAGCGTTATGATAGACGATAGAAAATTCAAATACCTTCTCACATAATAAACTATCGAACTTAGTTACTGCCGAAAAGTCGTTGTTAGTAGACATTATCATAGTACCTCCATGAGATAAATTACTTCTATTAAATCTAGTTACTGTAGTATAATTTTTGACAAACACAGGTTCATTAACCAATATTCAGTTATGGCGGCAATGGTTTCTGGAAAATTAAGCTCTTCTAGTAATAGAAATAATTCATCTGTTTTGTGTCTTAAGGACTGAATATTAATAAGAAAAACACTAAGCTTGCCATCATCCAATTTTTCAGAGGGTGCTTGATCCTCTGTTCGCGTCATTCTATCTAAAAATTCTTCCGTCTAATCGGAGAGCCAGTAGCAAAATAGATCCGTATCAACCTCAGCCGAACCAATACCGTAGGCGTCGTGGAAGCGATAATATAACTTACGCAAGGAGTTCACGTCACCAGGAAGTCCCTCCGAAGCTAGAGCTAATTTGATGCTGGTGTTGGTGTGCCCTTCAAAACACACACTGGAAGATTGGTTATTGAGATAGGCAAGGAACAGCCGAAGAGCCTTTAATATGGAGGGGTCTCTCAGCCTAACCAGCAAATAACGTCCATTAGATGCATCCGAATCTCGCGACAGCCGCACTATAGGTGGAGTCATCGGGTCCAGATCCAGCCCACTATCCCTCTTCGCACTTTTCTCCACAACAACTTCCAAATTCTCCAGCGCAAGAGACTTAATGGCAGCCAAAGCTTCCTTGTCAGAGCCAACCCCAACAGACCTCACCCCTCCAAGTATATGTACAGATATTGAATCAGAGCGTGGTGGTAGGCTTCGGCCGTCCAAAGTGCCTGGTACAAAATGTTAATAGCCAGTGGACAAAGTACTAGGTGCAGGCGGCGATACCTTTAAGGGTGTTAAGGATGAATTGGCAGTGACTATTTCAGTACCCGGCGGCCACATACTTATGTCCTTAAGCTGCTTTAGGTGGCTTTTTTTATGTACACCAACCTTGAAATCGGAGTGAGAACAGTCCTTATTCTTCAGCATTGGAAAGCATCGGATAAAGTCAGTAGTTCCAAGTTTTTCTTTGACATAGTGTGCAAGCTGGTTTGCTGTACAAGGTGGTGGGATCTTGGACACTACCACATAATGCCAGTCTTCTTTTATGGGGGATATGTGATGTGTGGGAGTAATGACTTTAGGAGAAGTAATAACCACTGTGTCATGGTTATATGTATGGTCGGTCTGAGTCGAAGTCGATTTTTTTATTATTGGTGGGTTACTCCTAATAATTGGTTTCTCTTTGGCAGCCAACTTTTCTATCGTCAGTGCCATTTGATTTACACTTTTTCGCATATCGCCCATTTCCTTCAATAACTCTTCCTTTGATGAGTCGTGAATCTGAACTTTAACAGACTCATCATGATTGTCCATAAATATAGATGACAGATTGAAAATATCTTGTTTCATTTCCTTGATCGGATGGAATAAAGTTTCTTGTCTATTATCAGAGAATCTGGTATGAAGGCTATGAATGTCATCTAATTTTTTGTATAAAATTTTCCATTTGGAGTCATGGTTACTCAAGATGTCGTAGATTTCAGAAATGATTGGAAGGAGATCATTGTTCTTCTTTTGACAGGTTCCCAGAGCTTCGATATTCTCCAGAGAGATCTGCGATCCTTGTAGCTGTGACACCTTATCGTGAAGATATCTTAACGGAGGAGAGTCACAAACACTGCAGAAAAGTCTAATATTGTGGTACTTTTGTTGGTAGAGCACCTTTGTTGTTGCCTTATCAAGCCCAGTACAGGTCATAAAAAAAATTCCGGCGACACTCCCCACTACAGCGAAGTTTATATTTATCCTTATCTGCGACGATTTTCTGGCAGGAATCACACTTAAACTCAGCCATTTCGATATTAGTGTTTGTTGATTTAAGATAAAAGTCAATGGCGGCTGAACAAAGTCAAGTTTGTCCAAACAGGAACCAATAACAAAACAGAAACTATAAATTAATCAGGAAATACTCGCACACACAAGCGACTTACTGATCGACTACACGTTCCATGGCGTGGGAGATTATTAGAGGCAAGGCATTTTTGTGCCTTTTTTTGAACAGGTTGTACTCGAGCGACTTTCCAAGAAGATGGGTATATATCTTTTCGGCAAGACAGAGAAAAAAAATATGAAAAAAATGGGTGTTAGTTCGTTGGCGCAGTACTTTAACATGATGACAGGTGTTCCATCCGGCCCTAATGCCTTTTGCGTATCTAGCTCTTTGAGAATTTTACGGATGTCACGGTGGTGAAACTTAACTTCTTTCATGATGGTGTTGAATATGGTGGGGAGAGCCTTACCATGAGGGACGATTAAGGTAGAGTGCGATGAAATCATTTCGGCGAGCATGTTTGCTTTTTCCTTAGCTGTAGTCGCCGTGACTCAATGTGGAAGAGACGTTTCTGTAAAGTTATCACGTACTGCTCTTGCTACCGACCAGAAAGTTCTGGAGCCAATGGGGCATTGCAAAAGTTCAATCCTAGTTCTTTGATTGTGTTTGTCCTTAGTTTCACCAATCACACCTTGGCATTCGTTTCTCGCTTTGGTAAAATAACTGCGAGTTTCAGCGGTCTTATTTTGCTGCCAGTACTTGTAGGCTTGCTGTTTCCTACCTACGGCTCTTTTGCATCCTCTGTCCAACCAGGGCTTTCCCTTTTACGAAAACTTGATGGAATTTGATATGTATGCTTCCATTCCTAAGGCGATTACTCGCGTAATCTCTTCGCAATAGGCTGACGGGTCGTCAGAGCCAAAGCAGACGTCGAACCAAGGAAAATCCAGGTAGTGCTCTCTTAGATCCTCCCAGTTTGCACAATTGTAATGCCATATTTTACGAGGCAGTGGTAGATTCTTCTGTAGGAGTGGCAGCTCACAAACCGTTGTAATAAGCTGCATAAGTAACTAATGGCGGACCAACTGTAATTGTGTACTGGACAGGATTTGTGATTAGAAATAGGTCCGGGAGGGCGGCAGATTCACCCCTCCCTGAGATCCGAGTTGGTTCTCGGCCGGGAATAAAAGCGAATTGCCCGATTTCGAGCAAAGCGTATTGGTTCATACCTGTTTAACCGTCGCCCTGCATGATTATCCACCCTACAAACGTTGCCATTTCTAAAACCAAGAATATAATAGAAAAAGATACAAGATTTGGCAAAGACGCTTTTATTGGTAAAGTATCACTTCTCGATGGTATATGCTCAATCATCGATTGTTAACAATGCTCCAATAATTGAAAATATGACGCATTAATTAAACGTGTTTTGACTTATTCTATATGCACGATTAAAAAAACAACAAAAAGGGAGTAAAACCACAGCTTATTCAATAACCAGCTACTCATCTTGCGGCGGCATCCTTTGATTTGGGAAAGTCAAGTGAAAATTTTAGAAGAGGGCCATGAGTTAATATTTTTCTAAACGTCTGAGCATCTGAATAATACTTTTGACAATTCGGTTGATTTAAAATACGATATTTTATCGTCTAAAATCCTTTTGAAAACGATTTTAAATGGCAAAATTGTATAAAAAGCCGAAATTTCCGGTCTTTTTAGGGCAATAGCCGCAGCTTCGGGCGAATTTGTCGTGGATTTTGAAGGGAATATTCATTTTAAATTCAGTTCGCTTCGTGTCATTACATGGCCTGAAAAATCACGAGACTGTGAAACTGAACCGCTAAGGGCACTGTCAGGAAGCGCAGTGCCCGACACTCCAACTTTCCGATTTCGATAGAGATGAATAGCTGGTTATTGAATAAGCTGTGGTAAAACTCTACCTTTCACCTATTGATCTTCACCGAAATATAGCATGTGTTCTTAAAATAAAAATTTTGAGAAAAAGTTGTTATAAACATTACCGTATAAAATGAAAATGCCACAAAGTATTATATACATATGTAAGTATGTACAATTTTTGTGAATTGATACGGATAAGCAAATAACTAGTGAGTGAAAGGTAATAAAATGTAAAAAATATTCATTTACATGTATTTTAATATACAAACCATTTATTATTTTGCGACATAAAAGCCAGTGAAATATTTAAATGTATTGAGATTTTTCTCTGTAATTTATTACTGCAAATAAGTTGCATAATAAAATAAAGACATTGAAGAAGTGGAATGTTACAGAAAGTAGCCCTCACCTGATCATAGACCCGCCACTAAATGCACTAATATATATTTATTTAGGGCATTTATAGAACCAATAGTTTCATGCAACTTGGGAATTTATCGTAGCTGCACGAAAATTACATTATTTTGAATATTTAAAAGCTACAGTAAAATAAAGCTACTTATTACCCCAGTGAAAGACTCTTGGTTTTTAAAATTATATGCACAGACATATCGTTTACTTGCCCACATTTTGTAAATATTTAGAATTAGAGCAGGTCAGTTGTGTGCACTCTATATGCGATAATAAAGAGTTAAATATATGTAATATAGACGAAAATATACATATAAGATTGTAAATTTGATATTGCATAACAATAAATGGGTAAATAAGATAAAACAATTTGATTTTGATTTCCAGCAATACATATTTGGAAACTCTATAGAAAGCCCTTGACATAAAAAAAACGTTTATTTAAATTAAAACTTGTTTTGGAGCATTAAGAATACTTTTTCCTAGCTTATACATCCAATGTGTAGAATTTTGTTTTAATACACGATAACTTAAAATTATTTAAATCGGATAATTTCCAGTATTTTTTGCTGCGAGAAAGAAAAAGTTGCTAGTTAAAACATAAAAGTTTATCATATTTTAAATTCAGTAAAGGTAAAAGTTTTCATTTTTAAATTAAATAATCAAGACGTTTTTTAGTAGATATCTATAAATAAGTAACCTTTTGTATATTTAGTTTTTATGTGTGAATGAATGAATGCGTGAAATTAGTTTAAAAATTGTATAGATTTATCATATACTTAATGCAAATTAATCATTGCGTTATTAAAGTACGTAATACCAAAATTACCTGTTTCAACTCACATCCCATGTGTAAAACCCACACCACACTATTTTGATACAGTCCACTAATGAATGTGGTGAATTATACAGTTAATTACCACCCCCACCTTTATGGTGGGACTTTTTACTTCTGTCGTCCGGTCTTAAGCACACATCGTTTTTCAACCATTTTAAACAGTTTTTGAAATTATAAAATTCAATTTTTAAAAATTGTATTAAGGATTTATCAAATCTGTAGCAATTGGTATATAAATTTTATAAAAAAACATCTTTGACTATGCAAAATTATGAAGTATAGTTTGCAATAGTCATGATAATCAAAACCCGCAATGGCACACGCAAAGTCGGTCGAGGTTACTCACCTACCTAAAGCTACATTGAATCCCAGTTACGGGGCGAATTCCAGGCACTAACAAACAAAACTAACCACGTAAGGCAAAATAAGGCCTGAGACTGGAACAATCCCATAAGGTAAAACAAAAAACTTCCAGCCGACCTCACTGCTTTAAACGGCAAGTTAACGTAGAGTGATTTCCTTGAAAAATCCCTTGAAGCAGACGCTTCCTCCGATACCCCTACTACAAAAACTATGCCTGGCCAATAAGAGTATAGTCACACGTCACATGGCCATGAGCTCTCATACTCAATAATTTATTCCAAAGCGATTTCGAAAGGAAAACGCAGAACTTGAATGTACAGGGTCATTTTTTATATTTTCCCACCCCCCTTAACTTTTTTGTGCCACTGTGTAGAAAAGAAATGTAAATATGAAAGTCGTAGTGCTTGAAAAGTAGTTCTCAGAAAACATATTTTTGTCTATACAGGGTGTTGCAAAAAGTGCGAAAAACAAGAAAATATATATTTTTTAAATAGGACACCCTGTATATTTCTCCTCAGGACGAAAGATCTTTGTCCTCCGATTACAAAAATATATAATTTGTCTACATTTGCTTAAGCCATTTCCGAGCTATTGAAAATTAAAAGTTGAAAACATGAATTCAAAGTAATTTCAAACCAATCAAAGTAACCTTGCTCGCCATTAAGAAAAATATGAAATATGTCAAAATAGCCATGAATGATATTAACAAAATAGTATATTAAGATACTAGTTTTAAAAGACCATATTTTTTCGCACGAGCACGAAATTAGGAAACGACCTGCTTGCGAGGAGTTTCCTAACGTGGGAGTGCACAAAAATGTCTTTTAAAACGTGTATTTTATACTATTTTTTTCTATTTTGCAGGTTTTTTAATTAAAACATTAATTTATTTTATTCTCGATCAGCATTTGAGCGGCCATCTTGTCATTTTTGACGTCTGTATTAGTAGAAATCCCATTCAAAACGGTGTCGAAATTTTTGCTAGTGGGCCTTGACATTCAACAATTTTGTTAATATCATAGCAACTAGTCAACAAAATGCGTATCGAAAGGAACCTCTTTTCGACACTACTTATAGTGTTATTTTTCAAAATGCGTTATACAGATGAAGAGAAATGTGAAATGTTGCGTTTGTATTATCAAAATCGTAAAAATGCGTGTGCAGCTAGAAGAGAATATAGACGCATATTTCTTAATAGAGAAGTTCCAGACCGAAAAACTTTTAGTAATATAGAGCGGGGATTTACGCAACGAAAATCAGATCACAGGAAAAAGCGAGTTGCCGTAGTTAATGAAAATGAGAAATTAGACATTTTGTTGTTTTTTCAAGGTAACAGGAATTAACAACTATTAAAAACCTAATGATTTACTAAACTAACACCTTTTAGAAAACCCGAACAGATCCATAGAAGATGCCCGTAAGCATTTTGATAAGTCAGCAAAAAAAAATTCAAAATATGCTTAAAAAGTACGGGTATTTTGTGAAAATATGTTACGAAGGAAGGAACAAGATCGTTATTTTTTTTAATAAAATATTATGGACTGACGAGTGCACTTTTACAACTGCGGGCATATTTATTGGAAGAAACACACATTTTTGGGCCGCTCAAAACCGACGAGAATTATCGGAAATAAACTTTCAAGAAAGAAATTCCCTGCATGTGCGGTTTGGCATACTAGACGGTCAAATTATTGGCCCTATTTTTTATGAAGGTTCCCTAACCGGCGAAAGATATTTACAATTTTTAAATCAGGAAATAGAGTTCTCTTGGATATGATCCAATTCGCCAATATGCTCAAATAATATGGCACCAAGATGGTGCCCCACCTCACAATGTTATGCCTGTGGTTAATTTTTTAAACAATAGATGCGAAACATGGATTGGTAGGCAGGGAACCGTCCACTGGCCACCGAACAGTCCAGATCTCACGCCTTTAGATGCGTTTTTGTGGGGGTATTTAAAAAACAAAGTTTATGCTCAGAGAAGTGCCAATATTGAAGATCTCAGGGCGAGAATTTTATACTACATAAACGACCTTAACCAGAACAATGCAATTTTTATTATCAATGCAACAAATACATTAGAAAGCGACTTCCGAGATTGTTTCAATAAAAACGGTGGGCATATTCAACAATTGTAATAGTTAAGTTTTTATTATCAAACATGTTAAGATATGTTTGCATATAATAATAAAAAATGATTAAAACATTGATTTATTTTATTTAAATCAACTTTCAAAGTTAAATAGCTCGGAAATGGCTTAAACAAATGTAGACAAATTATATATTTTTGTAATCGGAGAACAAAGATCTTTCGTCCTGAGCAGAAATATACAGGGTGTTCCATTTAAAAAATGTATATTTTCTTGTTTTTCGCACTTTTTGCAACACCCTGCATAAACAAAAATATGTTTTCTGAAAACTGCTTCTCGAGCACTACAACTTTCATATTTACATTTTTTTTCTACACAGTGGCACAAAAAAGTTAAGGGGGGTGGGAAAATATAAAAAATGACCCTGTACCAAAGCCTATCTTTATTAATTACTCGACCTAGCTAAGACGGAATAAACATTCAACCCGCTATTCATTAAGGAAACATGTAAAAGTAAATCTCATGTTTCGTGACGTCAAAATAAAAAAAAAGTCCCTAAACGGCAACTCACGTTCCGGAATTAATACGCGTGGTAGTTGGCATGTACACTGACCATTGTCAACTAAGAAGCCACATGAACAAGATAGGGCTTTCCGAAGAAACCGAATGCCGCTTGTGCTTGGAGGACGAAGAATCAATGGAGCATGTTTTATGCTACTGTCCAGCAATGGAAGGAACCAGAAAATCGGTATTTGAAAATTCTCAAATTACACTTGCAGATTTGAAAGCCATCGACCCCAGAAAGCTATTCGATTTAATAAAAAGCATCGAGCCTCTGGCCTAGTGGAAACTATAGATGTGAGCCACAATAGACCAAGGGTCGGAATGGAGGGCCCCATTTGGGCCCACTCACGTGTACAAATACAAATACAATACCATTCGCCATACCTCTACAGACTCTGGATTAGGCGGGGTAACTTTGTTGCAAATATTTCAGAGTATTTTAGTACTCTAAGAAATAATTATTGGTGTGATAAGTAGGTCTCTCCCAAGAAGCTGCCACTGTTAAATCTAAGATTGAAAATCAGGCTGGTAAACTATATTCATTATCTTATTTTCAAACTATATTATTAGGGCAGTATATAAGAAAACAGTTCAATAAAGATTTAAGAACAATTTAGAAAATTTCCCTGTTCAGTTGCTGGCATCAATAAGGAACTCGATAATTAAAATTGGTTCAAAACTTAATCGAGAAAATAATCGCAAATTCTTAAGAAGCTTTCATTTTTGAATTCGTACTAGGAAGCAAAACTGGAGAACTTTTTCAGTCGGCATTCTTTAATTAAACTGGGATATTAAGCAAAAGTTATGACAGAATACTTACTCAACAAAAGTAAAAAAAAACTCGTTTTCTTAATTAAAAATGTACTCTAAATATAGAGCAACCACCACTTACAAATTCCAAATATATCAGCTTCAGTTAGCTAGCAGTATTAAAGCTGCTATATTCGAAATCAGAAACGAACTGCCTGTCTGATAAATGAACTATACGTATATAGAGCGTTCTTTAAGGAAAACAAATTTATCATTTTTTCTAACGTTCCAAATTGCTGGAGCTTCGGGAGACGCTTCCAGCCAAGCATTTGAGCAAATCGCTGGAGCTGTCGCATGTATTTCTACAACAAGCAGCGTCATATAGCAGACTAGCGACGAAACATTCAGTTGGCTCAGATAAATAGCCTACTACACATCTCGATTGTTTAAAGGGTTTTTAAAGCACTGCGAACTCCAAAGGCTACGTCCGCTGCAGGAGCAATGGAATTCAACGAAGTGTCTGTTAAATAGTTTATCGATCTTTTGACAAAAATGATGGAAAAGTTTAACTTTCGACCAAGAAGAATCTACAAAGACGAAACTGGTTTAACTACGGTTCTCAAAAGCCAATCGAAGATTAATGCTATAAAAAAAAATCATCAGGTGGGAACCCTAAACTAAGCTGCAAGATGTCAGCTGATAACTGCTGTTTTCTGTAAGTTGGCTGCTGGTCATTAAATGCCTGCTTACCTCATCTTTCCAAGAATGCTAATGAAATATTAACTGCTTGATGGCACACCGGCTGAAACGGCGTATGGTTGTCATATAAGTGGATGGATGCAAACCTATATTTTTATTAAGTGGACGCATCATTGTATAAAATACGTTTAACTATCTAACGATGATCTAGTGATGTTGTTCTTGGAAGGTCATATAACGCATTCGAAAAATCTAGAGTTAATACATCTTAGTTTCATGGCACCATGAAGCGTGTTCTATAGCCAGGAAGTCTTAACGTAGATGAGAACAACCCCTGAAAATGTAGGCACCCAGCATCAAGTAGGCAAATTATTTAGTTAAGCTTACACTAGAGTTGCAATTATCCAGACCGCTGTGCCGCGATTTTATAAAACAATAATCTAGCCTAATAACTGTCATATATTTTGGACAACTGAGCAAAGGCTTGCAGACCTAGCGTAACACAACGGTGTTAAGGAAGTCTCAGAGAGTGAAAATTCACTGAAGCTTGCTCTTTCTCCACTATACCGAACATCAACACCACCATGGCAGAAGTCAAGTTTTCTCATCGTGATATTCACAAAATCCTTAGAGAACTAGATACGCAAAAGGCATCAGGACCGGACGGAATACCTGCCATCGTGCTAAAGAACTGCGCCAACGAACTAGCACCCGTTTTTTCCAGGCTTTTTTCTCTTTCTTACAGAAAAGGGATTTACCCATCCTCTTGGAAAGTCGCTCGAGTGCAACCTGTTCCAAAAAAAGGCAAGAAAACCACGCCCTCAAACTATCGCCCAATTGCCTTGCTTCCAATAATCTCCAAAGTCATGGAACGTGTAGTCAACCAGCAACTACTCAAGTACCTCGAGAGCAAGAGAATAATCAGCGATAATCAATACGGCTTTCGCAAAGGTAGATCGACAGGAGATATATTGGCCTATGTCACTCATATATGGAGTAGGGCAATTGAAAACTTCGGAGAGTCTCGTGGATATTTCAAAGGCATTCGACAGAGTTTGGCATGACGGACTGCTCAACAAACTGCCGTCCTTGGGACTGCCCGCCTCTCTCTGCAGCTGGCTGGCCAGTTTCCTTAAGAACCGATCCCTATACGTTGCAGTCGATGGACACATCTCGGACACATTCACCATCAACGCTGGCGTGCCTCAGGGCGCAATACTTTCACCAACTCTGTTCCTCATCTATATTAATGACCTGCTGATCGAAACGAATAATCCTGTTTACAGTTTTGCAGATGACAGTACCCTTGTCTCCCACTTTAGATCAGAAAAACCCTTACCAGCGACTGAAACTCATCACCGCAGACAGGAGCAGATTACAGCAATTAATCAAGACCTGGAGAAAGTTCAAACTTGGGGCAACCGAAATTTGGTCCAGTTCAATGCAGCAAAGACCCAAGCAGCAACGTTTACTAAGAGGGCCAATACAGCGGGTCCTGAGATCATTATGGCAGGATCGACCATTCCTTCATCCTCGTCAATCGGGCTGCTGGGTGTCTCAGTCAACAGCAATATGTAATGGCATGACCATGTTGCTAACATCGCAAAATCAGCCTCCCAGAAGCTTGGTGCGCTATTTCGCAACAAAAAACTCTATACACCGCAGCAGTTGCTCTTGCTGTACAAAGCGCAAATAAGACCGTGCTTAGAATATTGCTCACATATTTGGGGTGCCGCACCAAAGCATACCCTAAAGCTGCTGGATTCCATTCAGAAGAGGGCTGTGCGTCTCGTCGGCGATCCGGAGTTGACCCGGAATCTGGATAGTCTGGAACATCGCAGACATGTGGCCGAGATGTCTCTGTTTTACAGATACTTTCACGGCAGATGTTCCCAGGATTTGGCCTGCATAATCCCGCCCCTGGCAACTCCTTTCAGACAGTCCCGACAGACTGCAGGAGCGCACCAGTTCGTCGTACAACTAGAAACACCTAGAACATCGCTTTACCAGAACTCCTTTGTCTGGCGCACTGCATCACTGTGGAACTCACTTCCAGGACATCTGTTTCCCACTAATTACAACCTACAAATATTCAAGAACCGTGTCAATCAACATCTTCGCATGCACATCGCTCGTCTAGCGCCATAGGATCTACCTTTAGTGTGTGTGCCACTGCCATAAAAAAAAAATGTCTAGGGAAGCAACATTAGACTCCAACTTTTCTACTCAATCACCCAGGGGAACAACACCGGCAACTAAAATATCTTCCGGAGAAACAAGATCAACCGGAAGCTCCATTGAAATCTTTGGTAGAGTCCGAAAAAAGCCGTCGTGTCGCGGTAAGGCAGCAATTTTGACAGATTCACCATATAAGAAGAAACTAGGGCGGTATCATGCTGCAGACCGATAAATCTGTTAAAACTCAAGGAGTGAAAAGGAATATGGCTTCTAAAGGGAAAAGTAAAGGCCGACAAAGAAGATATAAAGATAGCAAAAAAGTCTACACAGGATACTAGTTCAGAGAAGGAGGATAAAATACTGAAGGCGGTGAAAATAATGCACTATGTCTTTATTGTGAAAAACTATTCCATGTCAACAAGAAATCATGGATGGGTTGAGTATATTTCTTACGAAAATTAGGCACGTGAAGGTTGTACTGGTGGGCTGGATGAGGAATTTGATAAGTTCCAATGCGACAGTTGCGTTAAAATACTTTAATCAAACTTGTAACTCAGCTCCCGGATTTGCCTCAAGGGTGAGGCAAAATCGTATTTAGCACTAATTTTTCATAGTTTCGTCGGTAGTATTTTGTTCTGAAAATATCCATTGTAAATTAAAATTATTGAGTGATATAAAATTTATCTTATCTTAGCTATCCGATTCTATCTCCCGTTCCCATAAAGTGTAGATCATAAAATTAGTAAAACATCGATTTTGTTTACATAAAGACTCTCACTGAAATAATAATAAATCAAATAAAGTAGCATTACAACTTCAGAATGCAATTTCATTAAAACACCGTTTCCGTAATTGAATTAAATACTAATTAGTTTATAAGTTTAATTACCTCGGTCTATGCTGCTCCCTTTTAGATTGGATTTCTTTTTAAAAGGATCGATTTTAGTTCCTTGGGGACAGAGGTATTATTGCTACTATGTTCATTTTGTTATGAATTCTTAATAATGCTACATACCTAAATATATATCTTATTACATAAATTATTTACGCTATTTTCCATTCAATTTTAGCTTTAGTTATCGAACCCAGTCTAGAAATTCTAAAAAAAGTGATAAAGTGTACCTGGAAATATGAAGCTGCATCAAGTTCATTCACAGGCCCTAGAATAGTGCATAAGTAGCAAGCAAACCTTTCCAGGGTAGTTTGGGCTTATCGGTGAGTATATTTTCAGTTCCCACTAATCCGAGTTGAAAATCATCGTCCTTTCACCGCAATAATAACAGAACATACATTGTCCATAAGAAGAATTAAACACTTATGTTTGTCAAATCAAACAGAAAATCACATTTTATCATTGATTGGGAGATAGATTAGCTGAATACTATGAGACACGTACTTATTCGACAATTATTATGCTATATGTGGCGTGGTGAGTTCTGGATTCATTCAATATTCAAATATTGCAATTAATATTATCCAGGTATAAAGAACTATACCACACCTTATTACTACTCATATAAAATAGTCCATATTTTTATTATTGCTTCAAGCGAAAAGCCGTAAAAAAAGTGTAGTATAACTTACCCGGGTCTGTTCAACATAGTTGAATGAGATAAATAAAGTTGTGCTTTGCCTTTATTTTGCCAATGACCGTCAAAATAGACTAAAAAGATAACCAATCCCTACGTTGCACAATTTTACTTACTCGAAATGCGTCCAACAGTGACAAAATTAGGGAAATTTGAGGGAAAGGTGTGTTATGTAAATTAAACCACAGATTCCTAATACCCCTAATTTATTAGAGAAAACGTGCCAGATTCAGCCTGGAATTCACTAGGGGAAAGACTACGGCAGAGAAACCCACGATCTAAATTCCTAAACCGAATTATTCTGTATCACCTTTATTTGTATAATAATGAATTACTGTCTCCCGCGCCACAATTCTTAGTTTCTCACTCGTAAAAGCACCTTTAAAACTCAAGAGATGGCTCTCCAGCCGGAATCTCCTGCGTGTCAGACGAGGATGTGATAACCACTACACTACCGAAGAGGGGTGTTAGTTAGCCAAGCGCCGCTGGAGGGTACTGGGGTCCTGGAATACGGAGGCTGCTCAGCTAAAGTTGAACGAAAGACAGCAACCAATACTTTTTTGTTTTCATTTAAAGCAAGGTTATTCACAGCATAAAACGATTTCATTAAACATATACACAGGATATGCCATCAAATATGCATTATACATGAGAATAAAAGAAATAGTTGTACCAATTATGTTAATAACAATATTATAAATTTTACTGACCTGTAATACCAGATAAAAGAAAAACCTTTCACAAAATAAACTGTTCACTGCGCCGGTTTCAGACTATCTATCCCCGGTCTCGAGCTATACGCTTTCGGATCTCTCGAAGAAACCTCGCAAAACCCGACTTCATTTTATGACTTGTTTTTCTGTTTTTCTCTCTTTATATCCATATATAGGATGTCTCAAAATTGAATGTTTTAGGTCTAATGAACTAATATTTTAAGTAGGCGGGCTACCTCAAAAGACTGTGGTTGAGTATGACAGGAGACCGCATTGTAATAATTTAAATTGCAATAATTGTAATTATATTTTCAGATATTGACCTTATCTTAAATATTATATTGGGTTAGCCAAAAGTCTGGCAATGCGTTTTCTTTCTAATACGGACCTATGGTATGTTGATGCTCGTGAATTCAAAAACAGTGTCAGCGGTGTTGCCAGACTTAACGTTTTTCCGATAACAATGAATATTTTGTTTCATACTATCAATTTTATTAAATTTTTTAATTCTAGTATCATTTTTTTAAGACCTAACTTAAACCGCCTTAATGTAAAAAAATATATATTAAATATATATTGTAGCATTTTCTCTGATGGTCGAATGCCTCTGTATTCATATTAATAACTATTAAATGTTTTTTTATTACGCATGCATCATAATCAACGATTATCGCACGCTGCAGCGTGCTTAAAATGATGTTTATGATGCGCCTACTTTTTTAAAGGTTGCTATAGAAATATTTGATCATGTCAAATGTGACAGATTAATATATTGTCAATATATCCCTTAAGTTTAATATTTAAAACATTTTTGAGATTATGATGCATTCGTAATAAAAAATAGCGTATGATATACGTGTATAAGAGGCCTTTAAAGCCCTTGCGACTTACAAAACACTCCGCTGCGCGTCGTGTTTTGAAATATGTCGCGCATGCTTTAAAGGCCCTCTTATACACTTATATCATAATATACTATTAATTTACTTTACAACAATTACAATGGGTCATAAAAAGCAAGCAAGTAAGAAATGCCAAACTATTAACAATCATAGCGTTTCCAATAACGCAAATAACTTTAAAGTGGATGATACAACGTCATCCGTTATCATGTGCCTCAGTAGTTGACTGAGAACTACTGTAATAGTTATTTATGTACCAAGAGTATTAAGTAGATGTTTATGCCCTGAGAGCGATAATGTTACAAACCCGAGGGCCTCTGATCAGAGGGTTTATAAGTCGCCCGATGGCGTACACATCTATTAATACCCGTGGTGCATACAAACTTTTCTGTCATACTAGTTCATTATTACATTCACAATATGTAAATATTAAAAACAAAATACGAATTCAATTCAATTATTTGAGTCCATAAAGTGTACTTTATGCCCGCACGGGCCATAAAGTGGACTTTTTGCCCGCACGGGCATAAAGTAATCCATAATGTAAATGGTATCTAAGGTATAAAAACACAACAATGGTACGACATAAAGGTATACAATAATTCTGCTTTAAAATTACCTTAAGCGAAAGAGACCATATTGAAATTTTAATAATCGTGAGGCAATAGGAAAATATCGCACTTACAAGCTGCAAATATCTTTAATACCGTACATGCAGTGAGAAACCCAATTTTACAAAGTACCGTTCCAAAAGCCGTACGGAAGTTTGAAAATCATGGAGTTTTCAAAGACTTGCTCAGAACAAGACGTTTCAAAACGGTGAATGATGACGAATAGGCGTTAGATGTGGTACCTAATATTATGGAAAACCCACATATTTCTATGATACTCTTATCATTAGACCATGATATTGGACAAACTCCTATTTAACGAGTACTTGCAACTGATGGTATGCGTCCTTATAAACTCAAATTAATTCATGAATTAACAGAGGAAGATCCTGATAAGCGCCTAGAATTTTGTGAAAACTTAATGGAAACGTGCAATAATGAGGAAGTTAAAGGATCTTTTTTTTCAGATGAAGCAACATTTACTCTTTCTAGCACAATTGCCACAATCCACACTGGTCTCTCGAAATGTGTGCCATGGGCTCTGGGATAATAATTACTTTTTAAAGAAATGTTTGGCAGGAGATCATTGCATAAATTAATTTCAAACAGAAATTGTTCCTGCCTTAATGAGTGTATATCACGATTATGAGATCGCCGACGCCGTCGGTGCATTTTTGAGGATCATGTATTTAAAAACAGGTAGATGGGACAAAGATGTATGATGGAATGACCGGCCCGAGATTTAACGCCTCTTGATCTTGATTTGTAGAGTAGTCATTTGAAGTCGGTCGTCTACAAAGAAAAACCAAATGATTTAAAAGGAACTGCGCATATGGCATGCAACAGGAGAGACATTCGAAGAACATCTGCAACATAGCTTAACTGAAATCCGCATTCGACCCGTATTCTGTCAAGAAGTTGATGGAAGACAATTTGAACATTTATTGAGAAATGAACAGGGGCATATAATTGCAAATCTACTTTTAAATATGGATAATTAAAATACTCTATTATTATTTTTCCTCGGAAACTGAGTAAGTTAGATGACTCACAAACAGAAGGTCTGACCACAACACCACCAGATGATGAAAGCAATACACTGGACCGTAAAGACATGAGTAATTCTGATACATTCGGCATGCATTACTGTTTAATTAACTTAAAGTACTTAAACTTGACTCTATCTACATAAGATCCTTAATGGAAACCATATTTTATCACCCAAGTATGCGCTTTAAACTGAAAAAGACTATTAAAAATTGTAGCACCTCCTGATCTTCAGAACACCAATAACAGCACCGCATTTTTACTCCATTGCTATACCGTTTAGAATCCGTGAATATGCGTATACTATGTTTTATGTCATTCTCTCGCAGGCTACATCCTATAGATCTATATATTTTTATTGAAAGTAACATTTAATTTTCCCGCCTCCAAACCGGAACTGTGTTCTATCTCAAATCGTCAAATGGTTATTTTTGTAATTAATTAAAATAGGCATCGGTGCGTCAAAATCCTGGAGCATTATTTTCGAAACCAACTGCAAAAATTGTTGAGTTAGACATGTGATGCGTAGGTCGTATTTCGATTGGCCAGTCGGAATTCTTGAAGTGGGCATTTTAGAGAAAGTCCCTTTGGTTCCTGCATATTTCGCGTGTGCCACCCTTCTCATATCAACCATTGAAGTTGCAGTGTTGGTGCCGTGGTGGAAGTTTTGATTGATTTCACTCTTGTGGGATTTTCCATCCGACCAATTTTTAGTATTAGGCATTAATTTAGGCTTATCTTTACTTGAGTATTTGTTTGGTGCCCGAAACCCGCTCCTTAATACGATTTAGTACTGCTTTTGTCAGGTGAGTTGATTTTGTTTTTTTTTTCAGTAGAGCTATTTTGACAAAATGAAGTTTTGTGTGGATGGTTTAATTTGCTTTATAGAAGCTTTTCTCGTTCACCGTCTGAGGCAGGTTAGCCGATTTCGGCGTCACGCAGAAAGCAAACCATTTATACGTAAAAGATTGTTTTTTCTGATTATTTTATATGGTATTTTAGTTTATTTGCTCTGTCTGTAAATCTTATTTGCCTCATGTTTTATGCAAAGCCTTGAATATGTTGGCTATTAGGGTTGTTTACGTGGGTTTACTTTCTTATTAACTCAGTCAGTTTCGATAAATTAAGCAAAGGAATTCAAGAAACAATATATTAATTTGACAATTTAATTACAAATATGAGTGATGGTATCAGGTGAAATGAAGATTATCAATATAATTAAATTACAAATATGATTGATGAAATTATTTCTAATAAAGTTTTTTAGTAATTTGACTAGCCATGAGAATTCAAATTAATGTAAAAGATTAAAAAAATTAATGAATGAGTAAAGCGATATCAGTTGTCTTTACAATCAATTTATCTTCTGATTGGCTAATACTTAGCTTGTCCAACTATTCTGTAACCATGCGATCGTATTGGGATATTTACTGGAACCGCTTCTACCTGTTCCCAAGTAAATCTTACTTGGTCTTATCGAGGTCTTACTTGGTTCTTATCGTATCGACTCCCTCAGAGCACACCGTAAGTGGACGAACACCTGCTACTTGTCAAGCACGATGTTTTCTTCAGCCATTGGTTACATGTAAGAGAAAATAATTGTAACTAAATCAAGTTGAGTCGTCAATTTGTCATGATAGTTAATTTAGTTAATCATAATTGCATGACACTTGTTTTAATTTTCTTCGGGCGTTGTTCGGTGTTCTCTTATTAACAAAGATTTTAATATTTTTAGCGCCAGAGTTCCTAGAGACAATGCGAACTGAATATGAATACTTAAATATCAATAACTATAAAGATAAGAATATCAGAAATTTGCCCTTATAATTCGTGTCTCACAGACCTCAATCTTGCGATAAATTAAGCAAAGGAATTCAAATAACAATATATTAATTTGGCAATTAAATTACAAATATGAGTGATGGTATCAGGTGAAATGGAGATTATCAATATAATTAAATTACAAATATGATTGATGAAATTATTTCTAATAAAGTTTTTGAGTAAATTGACTAGCAAAGAGAATGAAAATTAATGTAAAAGATTAAAAAAATTAATGAATGAGTAAAGCGATATCAGTTGTCTTTACAATCAATTTATCTTCTGATTGGCTAATACTTAGCTTGTCCAATTATTCTGTAACCATGAGATCGTATTGGGATCTTTACTGAAACCGCTTCTGCCTGTTCCCAAGTAAATGTTACTTGGTCTTATCGAGGTCTCACTTGGTTCTTATCGTATCGACTCCCTCAGAGCACACAGTAAGTGGACGAACACCTGCTACTTGTCAAGCACCATGTTTTCTTCAGCCATTGATTACACGTAAGAAAAAATAAACTAGTCTTAGACCGCTAATTAAAGAATATTCAGGGAAATATCGTGTGGCCTCAGTTAGACTGTTACACAGGAGGAAGCAATCAACAATTTGAAAATTTACTGGTTAAAGCAGGTATAATCAGAAACTTAAATTATAATTTTAGGTTAAGCAAAAATTATAAATAACTACTGTTACTCAAGATATCCTTTTCTTTACTTACAATATGAAATTTAAACTCAAAAGAAAATTATGGAATTGCTTTCCAATTAGTGACTCTCGGCAAATTTAAATAAAAGATAACTTGAATTTAATGATAAATAGAAAAATAGAGGTACAACCTCTCTATAAACTTGTATTATAAATTTAAATACGTAATTTTTATTTCTTTTCTTTATTTGACCCTTGGCACTTAATCAATAATTGAGCGTACTTACGCCTCAATTAATTAAAGGTAAAGATAAGATAATCACTATCTCACATTGAGATCGAAATTTAGATAAAAGATAAGAAAAAAACAGATAAATGTACACATGTGAGATTAACCTTTCGTAAATGCAAATTAATGTCGATACATCAGTGTTGAGACGAGACAGGGTGAGCACTAATAATTATATGCTTGATGTAACAAATAAACTGAAAATTTAATTAAATAAGCTTGGAAAGAAAAATTATAAAACCAACAATACTATGACGGAAAATTTGAAGAAACTCTACTGAAAAATCAATTTACTATCTTTACAGGAAAAAATAGAACTTACTCCAACAATTCCCCAAATAATACTGTTCAATTTGAATGGAAATACGTGAAATAATGTGCGTGACCGCTAAACGATGAAATAATTACGTTCTCTGTAAATTTGGACTAAACCACTTTCAAATGACATGAATTTGACTAATGAGAGACGCAGTTAATTACCAATAAATCGGTATCTTAATCCAACGGTCACTATAAAAAAATTAAGATTATTGAAGCTGTAAGCTAACTGAAAGTGTAATATAAAAATGTCAAATTCTTGCTTTAGCCAAATACGATTAAGCAAATCAGAAACAATTATTAATTATGTATTTAAAAATGAAAAAATTTGTGAAATATTGTTCAAGATGCATGAAATATTTCAAGATTAAAAACCAGCACTCATCCATGCCAGCGTCGCCACAAAGATGAAACGACCTCGCTTTCAAAATTCGAGACGTTCAACAAATTATGATTCTTGATGTTTTAATAGGATATTTTATATCATGTTACTACTACTATAGGGCACGCGGCGTCAAACCAAAGAGATACCCAATATATATTAAATATATTAATCTATAGTAAATTAAATGCATAAATTGTAGGTATTAAATAGCGTACTACGCTCTCGAATTACCAACTACATGAGATAAGACCGTTCCCGAATAGATGTCACCACTAAATATAGTAATCCACAAATTGTAGGTATAAACCAGCGTACCTGTGCTTCTTAAATAATTAGTTGCACGAAATACACCCATTCGCAAATAGATGTCACTGGCGATTCATATCCCAAACATCGAAAATCATTCGTAATTGAACTGAATTTAGTGGAGCGGAATAAGCTAATATTCCGTTACAACGACACAGATGGGTCGTACTATCTTACGTCTTTCACCATATCATTATATGTATAAACCCATAAAGCATATGCGGCACCAAGCCAAATCAAAGGTCAGAGCAGAAAATGCTTCCCGAAGTGTTATAAATTTGATTAAAGCTGAAAAAGTCATTAAAGCATATTATTATTTTAAAAGAAGATTCATTTACGTATATACAAAATAATTAATAAATAATTCTTATTGTAAAATAAGTATTGGCATATTTTTAAGAATTATTTTTACTATGTGAATTAAAATTACAGTTAAAATAGTTTAAATCCCTCACAGTTTCCCACTCATAAAATACCTGTCAGCCCGTTGTAGATATTAAATTTTATTACTAATTACAAAAGCTAAGACGATATACTTTGAGATACACTTTATTAGCTTTAATTTCGAAGTTATCTCTTAAGTGAAAATAATTCAGATCAATTAGATAAAATACCTTATTCGTAAAGAGAAAACTGTTTTAAATTTTTACATTACAAATAATTGCAATTCAAAAGTAGCATAATCAGATTTTAGAAAAGAGAATCCCCGTATGCACGTTCCTGCAAAAAAAGGCTGAAACAATAGGGAACTTGCATGCACAAACAAAATAAAAAACCGAAATAAATGCTAAAAACCAGAAGTGGACATCATATAAAAAAGATTAGTAAAAAAAATCTAGAAAATTAAATTCATTGTAGCCAAATTCAAATTATTCGAGGCGCTCGGAAACGCGTTCACTAGTCGTGACGTAGAAGAGCATAATCAGTTTGTCGCCGCGCCGATCATTACTCTTATTAATACACTAAGCTATATTTGACACACACGAAATATGAGTTTAGGTGTTTATAAAAAAATGTACATAAATAATTACATATTTATACCACCTTCACTTGTATGGTGGCTTGTACGCTATGAAACTTTTCATATTTCTGGATTCAGTATAACACAAACCGGCAAAAAAAGTCGTAGTTAGGTTTGTTTTAATTGCACAACTTTATTTTTTATAATAAATTAACATAAAATGTAAATAATAATAATAATAATAATAATAATAAATACATATGTATAGGTTAAAATAATTCAATAAATTTTGACATAGTTTTAAAATAAAACTACTAACTTTAATTAATATAGAACTTCAGAAAGAAGGTACCCAGAAAAAAATAAGATCTTAAAATGGTTAAATAATATAATAAACATTCTTAGAAAAAGGAAAGGAAGTTCAAAATTGTAAAATTGCTACTCATTATGTAATAAATGAAAATTTATACTTAAAAAAATAATCATTAGATCCCTAAGCAAAAAAAACATAACTTTTATTGTTGAAAAAAGCATAGAAAAAATTATTCGCTTTCCGAAAGGTCAGAACTGTCTGAACTTTGCAAGTCAAGTTCGTCAATATCTGAAGGCAACATATCCGAATACTGTTGCAAACTAAAAAGTCTATTTCCAAATATTCTGTGATATCATTTATGTTATCATGTCGTGATTTGAAAGTTGTAGTCTTTCTGAAAGATAATATAAATGGATCTGAGGTAAGTAGTAGATTATTCATAATGTCCTTATTTGAGCTTTTTCTAGAAGTTTTTCTTGTGTGGTTCAAACGCACTTTTCGGACCTCTTTATGCCTTGCTTCAAGTGCATCCTCGGCTAGTTGCTCTATGGGCAAATCGAAAAGTTCGATAATCTCAATTCCACGAACTAGAATCTTATGGACACTGCAAGACATATAGTACCAAGGATATAATTCAATGTAAAGATTTCTCGTGTCCCTCAAAAGTCATTGAAACTGCACCAACTTGATTTTTTGTCCTATAGCCACAACTCTTAAAATTTTTGAAAATTTTAAAATAAGTTCTTTGTTAATGCCGGTTATCGAGGAACCTAACTCTGGGTTTTGAAAAAACCTTCTAGCCGTATTCCCATATTTCGTGGATCCATAGCCTGGTTTGGTTTGTCAATAATTAATCCGATTTGAACTTTAAAACCTTTCTGCAGTTTTAGTTTTTGGTTTTCAATAAGTTTTTTTCTTTCCAGGGTCCTTAACTTGCCAACACTTTATTGGCAATATATAACAAACATTCAAAACAACGGATCCATGAATGAAGGGAAGATAGGCCAAAGTTAAGATTTTCAATTTTTGTCACCCTTTCCAAAACTTTATCTGTGTTCATTTCCTTGGAAGACGAACCGCAAATAAAGCACGTTTGCGTTGAGTTTGTTCCTGATAAAGTATTGATATAGCTACCATCACAGATCTATATAGCTATGCAACAGATGCCTACTCCGGTATTAAAAGTGTCGCTCGCCAATAATGCAATAAACTTAAATATTTTCCTATTTAGACGTGTTTTGTCCCGCCGTGTTGCCAAGTCGCGAACTGTAGTTTACCTTTCATATCACATTATGGTATTACTCATTTTCTTGGCAATCGTATGTTATATTATGTCAAATTAAAGTTCATTATCAGATTCAGTGAATGGTGTTTGCTTGAACATGGGCTAAAACTCACCTTAAATATCGGTGTAAAAGGTCATTACAAATTTTGTTAACTTATACTGTAATATCTCATATTTGTATTAAGTAATAATATTATCACGCAGGTTTTTGTTTCCAAGATCAAAGGAATTTTTGAAATGTTTATCGACATGTGAAAAAACCATATAATTTTGTTTTAAACTCTACTATCAATATTATAAATTGGTTCATTTAAATTGCCGTTTCATTGATAACTATTAATAAACTATCATACTTAATAAAAAATTTACAAATCGTATTTTTCTAAAAAATGTTTTTGTGTTAATTTGATACATTAAATATTAATAATAATACTCGATGATTTGAGCGGGTTAAAAAGTCAGCCGGAATATTGTTCGACGTGATAACTTGGCAACCCCGACCCGTTCCTAGACGACCGGTTCACCCGCTCGTGAAAGCCGGTGAACATTTTTGGCCCCGCGTAAAAAGCATTTGAAGAGGTATCTGTTGCGTAGCTATATAGATCTGTGCTACCATCTAACATTGTCAAATGAAGAATATATTGCAGAAAAATCTGTACCTTTAATATGAATGTTTAAATGTCGTATTTGTCAAGGTATTTGTGCACATTGGTACAATACTGTCTTTTTCTCCATTTTAGTTCAAATCACAAAATACAAACCAAAAACCATATATTTAATACTATTTGATATATGCCAAAAACACTGTCACAGAAAAAAACAAAAAAATATTACAACCCACTAAACCTAAAAACTTAAAGCATAGAAATGGCAGGTAGATGATCGGTCGATTCGCCGCGCCGATCGTTATGCTCTATGACGTCAAAGCGTGTTTAAATTGGCGCGGATTTAACGGCAACTTTAAAAATGTATAGAAACAAAACGGGTGATATTTAACACTTCAGATTTGGCACACCTAATTTTTTAATGTGATAGAACAGATTATTGAAATAAAAAAAAAATGTGCAAGTTCCCTATTATACGCTAGGTTTCAATAGTCATTATATTAACATCGAAAAAAAGAGACGTAGTTAAATAGTGACGAATAATCTGAAGTAAATATTATTTTTATTAAGGTATCCAAATCAATCTATAAGAATCCCCTGAGAAAGAATTAGTGGGATACCAAACATACTAAAAAATCCAGATAACTATAAAAAAGGAAGGGCATTATGGATATAAAATCAGATCAACCTTAAAATCGATAGGTCGACTTTCGCTTAGCTGAAATTAGAAAATTTATAGGCCCTTCTAATTACATATCACCAAATATTTTCCCGGGAAAATGCATTATTTATTAGTTCAAGGAAATTCTGTAAGCTTTCGGATAGCGAAAATCAGTTCAACGAAAATTATTTATACTTATTATATTATAGACGCTTGTTTTAACACAACAATTTCACGCCGAAATGCGTTAATTTAATTTTCCGAGAAAATTTAGAATACTGAAAATCAACAATAAACAATAAACGTTTGTCTGAATAGAAAAGCACGAGGATATTTCCGCGAGAATTGGTGAAATTTCGTTTTACTGCGGTCTTGTGTATATACAGTTTTTCTTAATTAATGCCTAGCAAAAAGGAAAGCGCAATTCACGCTCTTTAATTTAGCTCCTCCGAACTGACTCAAAACTAATCCAAACTACATTGCATATTTCTGTAATTTCAGGCCTAAATTATATACTTTAGCGCCTCAAATCAGGGACTAAAAAGATTCATTTAACCCCAAGGGACTAAAGTACATACCAAAAAAATTTAAATTTTATTCACTTATTTATGTTTAGATAGAAGGTTATCTTAAATATTCGATTTGTTTCATTGCTAATACGCTGGATGACGCTGATTAATGTAAAATTACATAACACAGCTCCAGAAACTTGCTTAAAAGCTTGTCTGGAAGTGTGTCCTGAAGATTCAGCAATTTGGAATGCTTTCACGTCACCATGTCCAAAAATTTTGTGGGCAATAGTTTTTTTTATAATTTATTGAGTTTTCAACGTATCCCTCGACGACGGATGTTCATTTTCATTCAACATGATTGGAACAGACGTTCGACGAAAACAGAACACATTTCTAAAGACTGGCTACGTAATACATTGATTGCTGTGAATATTAACGAAAAATCTGGAATGGAGGGTCTTAGCTATTCTTAAAGCCATATACATCTACCTGACAGATTTCTGTAAAATTTACAGAATTTCCTATTTATCTTGTTATTGGTATTTTTATATTAATCAAAACTGAGTGATCCTGAGTGAAGATCGTCCACTGTCAACCGAACTATCTCCTTGCTTCTACAGGTTCCTGCAATATCAAAAATAAGCTACCTTTACCGGTTTGTCTGGAACATTCATTAAAAATTTGTCAACCTGGTCCCTGCTTTATATTTTGGCTTTTTTTGGCTTATATCCTTCGTTTCTTCTTTTCTTTTAACTAACCCAAAGCGTTGAAGGAGAGAAAGTCCGGGATTTCTCTGTTTTGTTCACATCAGCATCTTACAAATACCTCACACACTTCGACACAAAACCAAGGATTTGTTTATTTATACTATAGCTAAGTGTTTAAAAATAGATTAATTAAATATTCAACTAGCCTTGCGTTAAATTGTGATAGTATCAGGTCTTTTTAAATTTATACCTACATATTACCTTATTTTAGTAACACTATTCCCGGAAGTACAAAGAATAATATTATATATACCG